>ML210274.1:0-87662 GCA_004369085.1 Coprinopsis marcescibilis
TTTCTCTCGGCTTCCCTCAGTTCCATTGCCTCGTACATCCCGCTGATCCCCCTTCCTCGACTCCTCGAGAACGCCGCTCATCCTGAAGTGCGACAACAGCATCCTAGACGAAAGAAGCACTCAAATCAACAACATATCCAAAAGTATGGCGCGAAAGGCAGACTCACCAGCTTCCATTTTCCCTTTCCCCTCAGCTGCTTCGGTTCGTATATCCCGCTTCTCTCAGTCTCCCCCTCTCAACTCCCCAACAGGGCCCCTCCAAACCGGACACCCTGAAACAGCACAGTCGTGGATAACAGCACACGGCGTCACACTCAGGCTCCGATCCGGCCCTCACATCCCCAACTTTACTTGAGGTATTACTCCAGAGTTCAACCCTGGCCGTCGATGCTCATCATGGATAACTTGGGTAAAGTTCTCGACGATCATCATGATATGGGTCTAGTCCTTTCTCTACTCCCGAAGACGACGAAGTGGCTGTGGGAGAAGACGATGGTGAGGACGAAGAGGGCTGGCCCGGCTGGGTGCGCCAGTCGTCTTCCACGATCTCACTTTCACCGCTGCTACAGACAGCAAACTGGGTGTGGGTAGGGTCGATGGTGAGCACTGAGGACGAGGAGGGTTGGGAGCAACATTCGAGGGCGGCCACAACGAAGGTCCATGCACTGTCGATGGCGATGGTAAAGAGACTGCGGGCGCAGACACTTTCGCGGCTCGACGAGGACGGCCGACAACAACTCAACTGGCGCTGCCATGCTTGAGGAGCCGATGTGGCTCGTACTGCAGCAGAGTGTGACGACGAATGAGCACCAGCGATGAAGACGACAGCTTCCTTCAGCTGCTACACTTGCCTTTCGCAGTGCACTTCAGCCGCAGCCAAGGACCTTGAGGAAGGCGAAGACGATGAGCGGCGGGCGAGTGTCGGTCTACCCGCGGATGTCAACACATCCAGTACGCCGATAACATAATATCTCCCCTTCGCCACTCGGCCCACACCCCTTCACCACGCCCTTTCATTGCTAAACATATCCACTGCCGGCCGAGGACCTACACCCCATCCTCGAATTTCTGCGTGTGGTCTGGTGTGAAGTGATTTGGAGGGTAGGCGAGAGCCCGGAGAAGGGGTTCGTTTATTTTACTGCGAAAGGCCGTGGTGGAGCAGGAGATGAACCTGATACAGGTATAACCGTACACGGGGTAGACGACGTGCTGTGATACCACTAATCATGGTATTGAGTGACGATGTGGGGAAGAGAGGATAGGGTGACGTTGCAGGGTGAGAGGTATTCTGTGGTTCGGTTGTATATTTGAGATCTGCGTAAAATTTAGCCATGTCAGGATTCGCGAAATTGGATAAAGAAGTTAATATTGGAGTTCAGAACACACGGACGAAAGAGGTCAGAGACAAATATACACACTTTTCCAGCGAAAGACTGGGTGACCAGTTCAGCTAACGGGGCTTTGAGATGGGGATGGTGTGCCCCGAGTGGACGTGGGGTAAAATAGCGCAATGAGGGCTGCCGAGAATGACGAGCTTGAGACGAAGAGGAGCGGATACGCCGTTAGCACAGGTAAAGGATAAAGATAAACGAATGCACTCACTGTTTATTACATCGACTTGTTAATCGCGGATTGGCCCTCCCATTCCTCCAAGACTGATGCTGCTGCAATTGTCATACCGGACGCTCCGCTCGGCAAAAGTTAAAGTAGAAGACGAGAAGAGAAGGACAACACCCCTCGACATATCACTGAACCCCACTCACCTTGACATGGGTTGTGATCTCAGCACTGAGCTTTTGTAGGTTCCGAACAATGGCCCAGCTGTTGTTCGTGCACTAGAGTTTGGCATGGTGCGATCCTTGTGTCTGATGGTATGTGTACGAGGTTTAGGTTAATGTATAGGGCGAATTAGGGGGGAAATCCACCTGAGCCTTGGGGACCGCCTTTGTTGTTCAAGATCGGGGATACGCGGGAGCCTATCGGTAGCTTGCAAGAGACGGGCATCAACAGAGGTACGCAGCATGATCGATGCAGGAGGACGTAATGCGGCCGTTGGCAAGTGGGGTCGGTCTTGCACGCTGGGCGCTCGATGCGTGCCTATGTCCTCGTGAAACGGCGTGACCCTGGTGCCAGCAATTCGATGCTATAGAGTAATTCCAGCGACCTCTCTGATTATCTTTCGCTGTCCGCCGATATGCTGTGAATATTCAGCCCCGGGCCGCCAGTTAATTAATTTAGCGCTCGTCAAGTCACATGAATCCACAGGGCTGTGTGACCAATGCTACCGAAATCTGACAACGTGTGGAACACACCTCTCAACCAGTCCTCCTCTTTTCCGCGCCCATTGTCCACAGCCTATGATCACCCACCATCTTGCCCACACTATCAACATTCTCTAGACCACCACAAGATGAAAACAGGATTACGGAACTGGGTAATTAATCTCAGCGATATTGTTTGAAAATTGGCTCAATATCTTTGTAGCTGAGGAACAAGGTACGAAGACGCAAGGACCAAAGCGATGACAAGGACGAAACCGACGCGAGCGCTGGGCGAGCGCGAGGCGAAAGCTCGTCTCTGAAGGCCGGACCATTCGTGTCCAAAGATGGCCCAAGCAACATCGAGCAAGGTAGCGTCCCCACTGTCTCGAAAAAGTGACGTTCTAGAACTAATCGAACTCCAAGGCCCGGCAGAGACAAGAGTACCCCGAGGAACGGCGCCGCAACCATTGGGACCCACTGAAGTTACGGATACCCCTACGACTTCCCAAGGTTGGTGATTCAGGGTCGACCTGTGGCGAGTCCTATCTGACTGCTTATATAAAGAATCCACGACGACGGGAGGGGCACCAAGTTTCCCGCATGAAGAAGGGTCGTCTATGAAGACCGGGCCAACTGCACGCACAACGGGCCATATCCACATCGGTCAAGGTAGTTTGAACTCTGCCTGTTATGTCGGAAGAATGCTGATTTAGACGTTGCGAAGGCTCACCGGAAATGGCATCCCAAGCGACATCCAAGGAGATCAAGGAAGCTCCGGCTCCGGCTACACCTGCTCAAGGTTGGAGTCTCAGTGCTGATTCTCAATATCTATTGACCGCTTGTATCCAGTGGTATCCTCGAAGGAGGGAGGAATCCTGAATAACGCGCAAGGAGTACGCTTCGAGGGGTCTACCACGCTTAACAGCACGCAGAACTACATCAACAACTACAATACTTTCGTTCAGCCTGCCAAAAGCTCCGAGACGGGTACGTGTATCTATATTGGCATGGCCGCTGGTGGGTCCCACTTCCTAACGTGGATTTGGACCTAGATGAGGAGCTACTCAAGAAGCTCCTTCCGTGGATCAGCGAGATCAACTACCATGCCATTCAGGCTGACAACTTTAAGAAGCGGGCTGCGGGGACGGGGGATTGGGCCTTTGACGACCCGGTCATTAGCAAGTGGCTGGAGGGTGCGCTTCGCATTCTGTGGGGAGTCGGCATGCGTAAGTGCGACACACATGTACTGTAAATACTGTTCTGACCCCATTCTATCATCGTAGCGGGTGCAGGGAAGACAATACTATCGTACGCTGCCCTTGCATATTCAGCGATAATTCTTCTGACTGACAGAATGCAGATCTATTATCATTGACCACCTTACGAAGAAAGCCAAGGCAAACCAGCGCATATGTGTTGCGTATGCCTTTGCTCGTTATACGGACCTATTTACGGGCGACCAGGTTCTCGGTGGTCTCCTTCGCCAGATCGTCCAAGACCACCCCTCCACCCTTCCATTTGTGAAGCCCATGTATCTCTATCATCGCTTCCATGACACTCGGCCATCCCAGCTTGAGATCTTGGAGGTCATTCGAGCCATCTTTGCCTCGGATCTATTCGACGAGAAGGTCTGTGCCCTGGACGGCCTGGACGAGGCTTTCGAAGCTACCCAGGTCGATGTTCTCGACGCTCTTGCAAACCTCCCGGCGAATTTGCTCCTCATGTCGCGCCCACTGCCACTGCTCAAGGACCGTGTGCCAGATGCGACGTTCATCGATATCATCTTACACGAGGCCGACATTATCCAAATGATTGAGGACAAGATTGGACACATGCCTAGACTGCGAAACCTGTTGAAGAAGGGAGATTGGAAGGAAAAGGTTGTCAAGGCTGTGCTTGAAAGGTCGTCGGGGATGTGAGTGACTTTAGGCACAACTGTGGCATATCACCGCTCACCCATTGGTTTGTAGGTTCTTGGTGGCCTCTCTACAGCTCGAAATGCTTGGTAGCTGCATCAATATCAAGAGCCTGGACACGGCCCTGCAGGTGCTCCCTGTGGGTGTCAATGCCATGTATGAGGCCACCATGGAGCGTATCAATGGTGGTCCAGCACCCGAGTTGGCTCTTCGTGCACTGACCTTGCTTGCATATGCTCGCGAGTCGCTCAAGATGGATGATCTTCTACATGCACTTGCTGTTGAAATGGAACCATTCAAGTATGATTCCGACCTGCTGGTTGACCCTGACACAGTGCTGTCTGCATGCTGTGGGTTGATCACTTTTGAACCAGAGACCAAACTTGTTCGCCTTGTCCGTATGTGTCATTTCCACTTTAATTGCCTGGATTATAGCTTATGCTCTACATTTAGACTATACTGCACAGGACTTTCTGGTTACCTACCTTCCAAAGGTGGGGGTTGATGCAGAGGCCATGTTGGCTTGCACATGTGTTGCTCGTCTTCAAGATTGTGGGTTTGCAAACTACAATGGCTCCATCTATCATAACAATGAAGATGTTTTCACCCACCATCCCTTTCTTGCATATGCCCATTGCAACTGGGCAATCCATGCAAACTCAGCATCACTCCCACCCTTTGTTGAGGAATTCATTCTGCAGTGCCAACAATTTCCCTGGAAGTATCCTTTTTTGGGGGAATTTTACTACCTCAACTCCATCCAGCTTGCTGCTGCCTGCAACTTCCATAGTCTGCTTGCCCAGTGGCTGGGTTTGGATCCCTCTTCAACCACCCACCCACCTCCTTCCCCCCTTGATGTCAACTCTAAATCAGCAAATGGCTGCACTGCACTAGCACTTGCAGCTCTCTGTGGACACCTCAAGACTGTAGAGCTGCTCATTGGAGTTCAAGGTGTTGATACTCAATGCTTTGATAGTTATGGAAGGTCCCCCCTAATTGTAGCATCACGGGCAGGTCATGTTCAGGTTGTTGACATGCTTCTGGGAGTTGTTGATGCAGACCATGTCAATGCAGGTTCTCAGACTGCACTTATGCATGCAGCATTCAGTGGCCATACAGATGTCATGAAGTCCCTTCTTTGTATTCAGGGCATCAATGTCAATGCAAGGATGCCTGATACTGGTGATGGACAGGGTGATTCTGCTCTTATCCTTGCAGCCTGGTATGGCCAGCTAGATGCAGTTCAACTGCTGCTTGGAGTTGATGGCATTGATGTGAATGCATCAGATTGGAAGTATGGGACAGCCCTTGCGCAGGCATCTGGAAAGGGGTATATAGACATTGTCAAACTCTTGCTGCAGCAAGAGGACATTGATGTCAATTCCTCACAATGCCAAAAGGGGCCAGCACTCATGCAGGCAGCCTATATGGGGCACGAGGATGTGGTTGAGCTGTTGCTGCAGCAAGAGAAGATTGATGTCAATGCTACAAGACCTGATGGACATTCAGCACTATCATTGGCATTGGAGAAAAATTCATGGCGGCCAAACAAACCTGGGTCAAAGATTGCTGAGTTGCTTCAAGCCCATGGGCCACAATAGGGTTTTATTACAGATTATATTTATTTGTTTTTTGTTCTGTACTTCTGTATTATAATTGTATTTTCGGATTGTATTATGGCAAACATTGTGCCCATATTTTTTTGGGAGACATCAAATAAGGTTTACAGTGTACAGAATATCAAAGCCCCAAGGCATATTCAGACTTCAAACAATGACTACAGTACATACACAGACCTCACACCAACTTGTTCATCAATGAGCACTCTCAAAAGATATTTGGTCAATCAGGTAGCTACAGGAACGCAGTATGGTGTATTAGGTGCAGTAAAATATACAGGTAGCAACGATAGACTAATCATCCTTCTTGCCGATACGTTTTTCAGCTTCGGCGATGGCGGCGGCGTCGGTTTGAGGGCCGGATGCAGCTGGAGAAGAACAGTTGTTAGTCTGCAGTCAAAAGAACGAATGGTGGAAACAATCATCGGACAAATTAAGAGCTGGGGAGACGAGGAGAACGAATGGAGGGGAGGAAAGGTAGGGGTGAAAGAAGGAACGCGAGGTCGACGAGTCCGCAGTGGGCAACGGCATCATTTACCAAACGGACCCAAGCCCACGCGAGGTAGATGCAAGGACAAAGGACGGGGAGAACGAATGGAAAAGAGGAAAGCCGGGCGTCGCGAGATGCAACGCGAGCACGACAAGTGCGCAGTGGGCGATGGCGTCATTTACCAACGCGGACCCAAGCGCACGCAAGGTAGATGCACGGCCGAGGAACAGACATGGACATGGATACGATGAACAAAACAAAACAAAACTGGCGAAAAAGCTCACCTCCAAACATGCTGGCAACCTTGAACGGCCTCTGCAAATCACCTGTTGCCTCCTTGCCCAACAGGTGAATGGCAACCTCCTTGGCGTCGTACAAGCTTTTGAGGCCCATCAGGCTCTGAACGAACAGGGGCTGGGTGAACTTGAAGTAAAAGTGCATGACCGCCATCATGGCGAGGCCCATGTACGATGCGCGGAGGAGTTTAGACGTTTCTTGAAGGTCGTAGTCGCGGACTGTTGTCGTTACGAGTTTGGGGTCGTCGCTGGACTGTGGTTGGGTTAGTCCGGTGATTTAAACTGGGAATGAGTGGGAGTACGTACCATAGGTGCTGCAGGCTCGACTGAATGGGCGCCAACGACTCAGACATTAGTTGTGTTTGTAAAGAAAGAAGATGGACGCACCGTATTTCAACACGGTTTGGTCATTCTTCTTTTTGATCTAAGTAGGCTGTATTAGAGAAAGTCGGCGAATGAGGGCTTCAGAAACATACAACGACCGAGGTGTAGTAGTATGCGGCAAGAATAACGAGCTGGACGGTAACGTAGCCCACACGAACGTAGTTGAGGGTTACTGGGTCATCGAAAGGGACCTTACGGGCCACTACAGAAGTGAGATTAGTATGTTGAAGGCAGCAGACATAGAGTACGCACACTGCATGACACCGAGAGAAATGAGGAGATTTTGGACGCCACCCGACATGGTTTCAAGAATTCAGAAAGGACGAAGGTGGATGAACGAACGAAGCACTAAATTTGAGCGCGATCGCCACCGCACAGCGGGACGACGTGTCTTCCTTTGGCCATGTTTGTTCTGGATGATGAACCCTGCGCCAGTGACGGACCGACAGGCGCCCAAGGAGGGGTTAGGGTCAGGATGACGTCGAGCACACGTGCACGGTCCAGACACAACTTTGGCTTCTGCTCCATTTCATCTCCTATCTCGAAAGGAGGCTCGAGACAATCGTCTCGCTCACCATTCCCACAAACTGGAACAAGGCCTGTCCATATAAACCTCAGGTCCAACAAGTCTCGCTCTGTCTCCTTCCCGCCGGCGACCCTCACTTCAGTTTCATCCTACCAAACCTGCCGACACATCCACGTTCCGTGTTGCTTATTTCTCAAAGGGTCACCCTCTCGCTTCATCTTTATCATGAACGGAACATCTGCCAACTACCAGTATACCGCCGCGCCTTTGGGCCCTGAAGCGCTCGGGAACATGCGTAGCTCGAGCAGCGGTAATCTCGCCGGCCACCACCAGGGCAACCTGTCTCGTGCCACATCCAGGACGAGCGCCCGTCCACTTAGCACGCTCAGCAAATCTCAGTCCTTGATCAAGAAGAATATCGAAGTTCAAGACCTTAGACCCGCCGATGTCCTCATTGAACGCTTCGTCGCATGGAAGGCCATCGTGAAACAACTCACTATGTACTTTGAGGTGCGTCGTCCACCTTGGTCTTTGCTGCCTACTTGTGCTGATGTACGGCTCTAGGGTATCGCCGATATTGAAAACAACACCGCGAAAGAGCTGGCAAAGCTCGCTGGCGTTATCCAGGTACCCTTTAAATCAGGGAACCAGTTTCTGGGAGAAGGCGGTCTTCAGGTGAGTCTTCTCCGCTCTTGTCGCTTACATCGCCCTCAATTCCTGAGCAGGACGTCTACTATGGTATACGAGACAAAACCCGAACCATATCCGACCAACACGCCAACCTCGGGCGCACAATCGACAGTTCCATCGTTCAACACCTCCAAAAGCTCTTGGCAGAGATCAAGGCCCACATCAGGGTGAGTGGCTTTCAGCGATATGGCGGGGCTATCTCCCCCCCTTTCTCATCTATCGACAATCGTTGCTGATAATCCCTTCAGAATGTCCAAAACGATACCGGGAAACTCGCAGCGGGTGTCGCGAAGGAACGGGAGATGAGCACGAGGCTGGTTGGCGAGCTAGCGAACAGCGTGTCGATGTACAAGAACACGCCGATGAACATCCCAGCGAAGAACGATCCGTGAGTATATCTACCCTCCTATGTCTGCTTGTACTGACGTTCCTCTTCCCCCCATCCTCGCCGTTCCTCAAATCGCAAATCGTTTCACATTCGTTTCACCTCAACCCCTCTCTACCATCACTCCCACAATCCCCCAGCTTCATCGCAAACCAAGCCGTACACCGCCAACTCTCCCGCCAAGTCCTCGAAGAAAACCTGCTCCAAAAGAGCCTGATAATCACCCAACAAAACTCTGCGCACTTCGAATCCGGAATCGTGCGCTCGATCCAAAGTGCCTGGCAGACATTCGACGAATTCCAATCCCGCACCACCTCCTCCTCCTCGGAGATCTATCGCGCGCTCGCCCAGCACATGGCAGCACAGGCTCCCGAGAAGGAGTGGATCGCGTTCGCCAGCCGGTCCGACCACCTGGTGGACCCCGAGACGCCAATGAGGGACGTCGAGCTCGTTCGCTACCCACTCAAAGACGACCCGGCGACACGCGCCGTGCACACCGGCAACCTCGAACGACGCGTCGGCGGGTTCGCAGGGAAGAGCTGGCGCGAAGGCTACTACGTCCTCACCCCCGCCGGCTTTCTGCACGAGTTCCGGACGTCGGACGTGGGCGGGAAGGACGGCGCGGGGCTCAAGCCCGTGTTTAGCCTCTTTTTGCCCAACTGCACTTTGGGGCCTGTGGCTGCGCCGGGGGCGGGCCAGCACAAGTTCCATATTGAGGGCCGCAAGGATGGGGATGGGAATGCAGGGTCGGGGGGAAAGATTGGGGCGTCGGGGTTTAAGGCGTTTATGCTTGGTTCTGTTGGGGGTGATACGGGTGCGAGCAGTGCAGGGGCAGGTTCGGCCGGTGGAGGAGGATCGAGCAAGAGCTGGACCTTTAAAGCGAGGAGCCGGGAAGATATGTTGGAGTGGTGGAATGATATTCGGATGTTGTGTGCGAGGTATTTGGTGGCGAGTGAGGTTGTGCAGCGGAGTGGGCCGGTTGAGTATGCGGTGAGGAGTGTGGGGTATGCGCAGGAGGATTTGGAGGAGGAGGGGGTGTACTATGAGGATGAGGAGGGTGAGGGGAGTAGTGTGGAGGAGGAGGAGGATGAGGTGGTCGGGGATATGTATATGGAGGTTGTAGGTCGCGAGACGCAAGGGGAGGCGGAGGGTGAACAGCCGCCTGGATATACTAGTGCGCACAGCGCGCGGTATGCCGACGTGGGGCCTAATGGGTATCTGGTACGTTGCCTTCTTTCATCGTCTTTTTCGTGTTCGGTTGCTGATGACGAGTTTGTGACTTGGTAGATGGAGAAGAAACGCGGTCCGTCGCCGCATGTGTATGATGAGAGGAATGCTCCGGTGCCGGTTCCTATGGGCGGACATAGCGCTCCTGCTGGTGGATATGATTCGCCGCGTGGGTACGATAACGGTCGAGGCGGCGGTGGAGGGCAAGCAAGGCGAGACGATGACCGGTACGAAGAGTATCTCCCGGCCGAGGGATACGTTTACGCGGAACAACAAGTCTATCCGTATTCGTACGATGGGGAGCGGCAGGCGGCACAGGGCGACAGCCAGGGACAGGGCGAGACGAACACGGTGAAGAGGAGGTACTCGAAGAGACAGGCTGAGAAGGCGCCTGAACGGGGTACGACTGGTGGGGAGGAGGTTACGACTGTAGGGGATGCGGATGTGGAGGGTGATGTTGATGTTGTTGGGGATGGGATGGGGAGTGGTCATGCGAATGGGAATGGGAATGGCGTTCCGATTGCGGTCCAGAATGGGAATGGGGGTGCCAAGAGGGAGGATGGGGAGAGGAGGTATGTCGAGGATATTGATTAGATTGGGTTAGAGTATGTGATGGGGTGACTTGGTCGTCACTTAGTATGGGCGGTCTTGCATGTGGTTTTTTGACCTACTTGTGATTTTGGTTTTCTTTTGGCTGGAATATTTCGCTTTCTTTCTTGGTGGTTCATCGAGTTCATTGTCTACTACTTTGTGTATGTAACCTGTAATTTAGCGCATATTCAATCCTTGAATGTTGTACAGTGATTTCTTGGTTCGCGTCTTGGGTGTTTGAATGTTTGATTGGCTGGCAATGTGTGTTTGCCCCTGCTGTATTGCGAGGCGGCTTACTGTTACCATCAACGAGAATTTTGAAGGTCCTGTGATGCATCGCCAGCCATTCCCATCGACGACGTTTCGTGTCTTCACCGTTCGTCTAAAACTTCGTATGCGGCCGAGCGAACGCGTCGGCGGCAAGCTTGATCGCTGGCAAGCACCCGTCACTCTATCCGAGAATCGATCCGTTAGGCAGTGCTCGAAGGTGGCTTGCCCAGACGGTACCAATGGAATCAACGGGTTAGTTGCATCCGTTAGATTCACGAGCTACCCGATCCTTTGTTTATATACCGTAACTCACTGGCAGATCGTCACATCACCGTCAACCCACACCCCTCGTACAGAGATCGCGCCATCGCAATCGCCAGATTTGTCAACTTTGTGTGGCAAATGTTTAGCGTTTGTCAAAAATCTGACGCTCGCGTCCATCTGAGTAATCCCGTTCTTCTCAGCCTGAGTAATCTTTGCAGGGAATTTTACTGTTTGGACAAAGCGACGAAGGAGACCCAGTGCTGCGTGCACTCTCCGACCTCTAACTATAAAATGGTCGAGAGAAAAGCGGGAAGACCTCAACATATTCCAACTTTCATCCCATATCTACCACAAGTCAACTAGTTTCACCATGTCGTCTGTCACCAGCCTTTTCCAACCGCTAAAAGTTGGCAGTATAACCATCCAGAACCGCATCCAGATGTCTGCCTTGACTCGAAACCGCGCTCCTAACACGGTCCCCACCGAGCTCATGAAGGACTACTACGTCCAACGCGCTCGAGGAGGTGCCGGCCTCATCGTCACCGAAGGTACTTTGATTACTCGACAGGGGTGCGTATCTTGTCTTTTTCTTTCTCGTCGATTACGAGGATTGACGAACGAGTGCCATTTTGTAGAACGGAATGGGAGTACGTTCCTGGCATCTGGAGCCCCGAACAAGTATCTGGCTGGAAGAAGATTACGGACGCTGTCCACACTGAAGGCACCTACATCTATGCTCAGGTAAGTATTTCATTAAATTGAGGCTTATACTGTGTTGGTATGCTGACTGATTGAATAGCTATGGCATCGTAAGTGCACTTCTCGATGACTGTCTAATATCTATTTTAGTTTGTTGACTGACCTTGGGGTGTCAGTTGGACGGGTGTCACACCCTGATGCACCGCAACAGAAGCTGGCCGGGACGGTGAGGGTTGAATACATGCCACGATATTTCTTCCTTACTTTACTCTCCAAGCCTGTCTACGCCCCGTCAGCCATCGCTGCTAGAGGAGGGAAATTCCGATTCCTCCCAGGCGAGCCTGGATATACGACAGTAAGCGAATTCACCCTTTTAACAACAATACCATCTCAAAATGAATGTGCTAGCCGACGGAGATTGAAGACCCAACCGCCATCATCGAACAATTTAGACAAGCAGCAGAGAACGCTAAAGCAGCAGGATTCGACGGTGTCGAGCGTAAGTCTGCGTTCGACAGTACCGTCATATGTGAACACGCTAACATGGTCTAACAGTGCACGGTGCAACTGGGTATCTCGTCACCCAGTTTCTCGATAGCGGTTCGAATAAGAGAACTGATCAATGGGGCGGAAGCGTCGAGAACCGCGCAAGGTTCGGTTTAGAAGTCCTCAAAGCCCTCAAATCTGTCTTTGGTGAAAATGTGGGCATCAAGGTCTCTCCAGCCGGAGGATACAACGACGTCGGGTGAGTTTATTAGTCTCTAATTCAACATCGATCATCTCGGATAGCTTATTCATGTCCTTCAAATCAGAATGACATTGGAAGAGACTCTTGAAACCTTCCGCTACTTCATCTCCCAAGCTGATCAGCTCGGCTTATCCTACATCACCCTACTGAGATATGTCCCCCACCTGGACATTGAAATCGATGGTAAGTATCACTGCCTTCTGCTTGCTCAGGCGGTAACTCAAGCACCTTCGGTTCGGCAGGCAAGCTTCGCGCGACCCAGCACGATATTCTTGGATCGTATCGCTCGTCCATCAAGAATGCAAAGGTCTTTCTCACTGGCGCTGTTGGAGCAGAGGAAGGCACCAAGCTCGTGGAAGAGGGCAAGATCGATGGGGCAGCTATTGGGCTCAACCATGTCACCCACCCCGACGTCGCCAACAGAATCAGGGACGGCAAGCCTCTTGACAACGTACCCAATTGGCAAACCATGATGATGGGGCCTGGAGATGAGACAAAGTGGCATATTGGATACACCGACTACCCCGCTGCTGCTTAGTGGCGAGCTTAGGCGCAGCCGGTATGGCCTCGTGCTCAGGACTACGTCGTTCTTCACTCTTCACACCGTGCCGAGCGGTTTCCATTATTTATATATACGTTACTATGATCACCACTCCCCTGGAGAGACGTCCGTTGATATTCGAGCTGCATAAATGATACTTGAGTTGAATGTAGATTTCTATTCAACGTCCCATCACAAATCTCAGAGTGCGGGGGAATTATCAGAACAAGCGCCCGTCAAGTGATGAAGATTGTATCATGCCGTCATGATTTCGCAAGTGACTGGGGGTCAGTTGTGTTAATATATGTGTTACTTAGCCTGCAAAAAGCTGTGATTTTACCCTAGCTTTGAAACTGCTTAAGTCTAAACACGAGGCTCGGGTAATATAAGAAGACTAAACAGGTGACAGAGAGAGAATGTGTAAGTCTTGTATGTATGCATCACCTATCGTGCCCCATGGCTGCGAAGCAGCTCGGCAATCTCTAGGTTATGGTAGATCAATGCCCAGGACAGTGCTGTGCTTCCGTCAGGTCTTGTTGCGTTCACTTCAATGTCGTCTCGCTGTAGCAACAGCTCAACAACGCCTTTGTGACCGCGGTAGGCAGCCCGCATAAGCGCTGTCCCCTCCTTGCACTGCGACGAATTGACATCAAGGTCGTCTCGCTGCAGCAGGATTTTGACAACGTCCTCATTGCCTTGTCCGGATGCCTGGGCAAGGGCTGTCCCGTCCCTCCAATGTGATGCGTTAACATCGATGCCTCCTACTCCAAGCAGCAGCTTAGCTGCTTCCAGATGACCGAAATAGACAGCAAGGGTGAGCGCTGAGTGTCCCTCTCCATCGCCGGTATCCGGCTCCCTTGCATTGACATCGATGCCCTGGACACGAAGTAGGGACTTGATGACGTCCGTGTGGCCCTCGAAAGCTGCGTGCATGAGCACGGTCCAGTAACCGGCCATGTTGACATAGTCTGCGTCAACGACATCCAATAGCATTTCGACGACCTGAGCGTGGCCTCTTCTTGAGGCCTGCATCAGGGGTGCCTCTCCTGCGTGATCATTGGAGCGGAGAACAACACCTTCAACTCCAATGAGAAGCTCTACTGTTTCGAGGTGTCCGTGGATGACGGCGAGTGCTAGGGCAGTACGACCTTCTGCTGATGTGGAGTTGACATCGAGATTGGGAGGATGTGGATGACTAGCTGAAGAGGGCTCGGAGCCCAGCCACCGTAGAAGCAGACCGTGGAAATTGCATGCGGCGGCAAGTTGAATGGCGTTAAGGAAGTCGTGGTGGTAGAAACTATTATGGTTCCAAGGGAATCGATGGCATCTTTGCACAAACACCTCGATAAAATGTGGCAAGAACTTTGATGAATGGGCATGGGCTACCCAGTTCCGATAGGCATATGCGAGAAATGGATGATCGATAATGACCTCCTGATGGTAACGGCGGAAACTGGCGCCAGGATAATTTTCGAAACCACAGTCTCGAAGACGAGCAACACATGTGCAAGCCATTGTGGCCTGTGCATCAGTTCCCGTCCTGGAGAAATAAGTTTGCAAATATTCGCGTGCAGTATAATCTGAATGTGGGTTGTAGTATAAGCTAAGATCAAGGCTCCAGAGCGATAGGTACGTACGGACAAGACGAACAAATTTTGTTTCTGGCTCAAAGGAGAGAAGTCCGTAGCATACGGACAATATCACCTCAGCGTCAACCAGGAGGTCAAGGTCGTATCTGAGTGTTGTGGTGTCGACTGCAAGGGCATGTCGAAGGTCCTCCATCTTGAGCGACTCTCGAGCGTATACCAGCCAGGTCAGTGCTTGAAGGGCCAAATCTGAGCCTGCGCCTCCTTTGATACGCTCCATGGTGGCCTCGTACACGGCGTTAACTCCCACAGGAAGGGTTTCTAGTGCAGAACGCAGGTCCTTGATGTGCATGCAGCGACCAAGCATGTCAATCTGGAGGGAAGCCACTACGAACCTGAAGTAGAGCAGAATATGAATTGATGATAGACCTCGGTAAAGCAGAAGCTTACTCACATGCCAGACGACTTCTCCCAGACGACCTCGAGGACCCTCTCCTTCCAACCTTCATTCTCCAATAAGTTCCGTAGCATCTTGGTGCGGCGAAGCTTCTCCTCAATCACTTGCTCGATGTCCGCTTTGCGCACCACGATATCAACGAAGGTAGCTGCCGGGACACGTTCCTTAAGCAGTGGTAAGGGGCGTGAAATGATGAGGAGGTTGAGTGGGAGACTCGAAAGAGCGTCCAACAGGTCTACTTGGGTCTCTGCCAAAGCCTCATCGAGCCCGTCGAGAGCGCAGTACAGCTCATCGAAAAGGTCAGACATGAAAATCTCTCGGAGGACCCCAAGGAGCTCCTTCTGGGATGGGCGAGTCTTGCGGAGACGGTGATGGTCGTACATGGGCTTTACAAATGGGAGGGTGCCCGGGTGGTCTTGGACGACCTGGCGAAGGAGACCACCAAGCGCCTGATCACTCGTGAATTGGTCAGCGTAATGACTGAAGGCAAAGGCTACGCATATGCGCTTGTTAGCCTTGGCCTTCTGTAAAAGGTGATCAATGATGAACGATCTGTTACGGTTGTCAGTAGGTTTCCTCGCCTCACGTGGATTCGGAAGGAATGTACGTTAAAACTGTCTTTCCGGCGCCCGCTACATTAGCATCCTGGTCAGTACACTCTCTTACTGCTACTGTGCGCAGGACCTACGAATGCCAATACCCCATAAGACTCCGAGCACTCCCTCCAACCACTTTCTAATCTCTGGGTCGTCGAGGGCCCACTCCCCTGTTCCTTCAGCCCGCTTTGCATAGTTATCGGCCTGGATGGCGTGGTAGTTGATGTCGCTCAGCCATTCAGCGATCCTTTCGAGCAACTCTTCGGCTACATCCAGATGTATGTCAGAAATCGGACCACATAATTAGCACTAGCTGCTTGCGCACCATTCTTGGAGACGTCGGGCTGAACGATCGTGTTATGTACTATGGTGTGGCTGGAAAGCATGGTGGTTCCCTCGAAGTGTACTCTATGCGCGTTGTTTAGTATTCCACCATCCTTCGATCCCACTGGATATAAGTGATCAACATGGCTCGAGAATTGACGCTCAGTCTCTAACCGTTGACGACACTGTGGGCTAGTGGTTTCACGGTCCTCTCAAACTAGAACATTTTTGAGCTATTTGTTGCGCAACTCATATTATCGAGTTCCCATACATTGCTGGATAACCTTGCGCCCATCGTACCGAGCCAGAGAACGTGGAATGCGTTGGCAGATGGTGGGGGATCGAAGCAAGATGTGGATCAAAGGGCCGACAACTTGAGTGGGATAGGATTTTTCAAAAAGTGTGTTGATTGAAGAGGCCTTTGGGAGTTTAGTGATGTTAGGATCAGATTCTCCCGTGCTATTTCGGCCGGAAAGAGGCGTAGGCTCTATATCATATCTTGGAGTTGAGAAACGGATCAACGTCTATCGTGTGACCCTCCCCCTTATCTGAGAGCGACTCCAAAACCAAAGTCGATAAGTTGAAAGTGCGATAGGTAAAGGAACAAAGGCTGGAAGATGACTCAGGCTTTCAGACAAGCTAGATTCACGAATACTGCACCCTACCACAAGGCCATTAAATGTTTATCTGAAATAACAAGCTGCCGCCATGGGCAACTCCCAAAGTATTCGCTACCAAATATGTGAGGAAAGAACCCTATAGGACCTCACGGGAAAAAGAAGTCTAGTAACTCATGCTTCAGGAGGAAGCCGGGGGAGCTTCGCCTGGCAGTGCACGGAATTCTCAGAAGCTCTCACATTGGTGTTGGAGAGAGGTAATGCCGGTGTGAAAGCTCTGGAGACCGCGTGCGATGCAGAAATTGGAAGATGTTGAGACGGTGTAGTGATCCAGTTGGAGAATCATCGGAGGATGGAGAAAGTAGTAATGTGCAAATTATAGTCATATACGTAGGTCTGTTAAAGCCAGAATGTCCATGGCGCGAACTCTGGAACCACAAATCTGAACATCAAAATCGGGGGTAGTTGGCAGTGTTAGATCTAGTGCTAGCCAACGCGCCGTACAAGCAAAGCATCTCAGCAACTTCATGGTGTCTATAATTCAAGGCCGTCTTCCCATCCTTCCTGGTCGCGTTTACCTCGATGTTCTCGTGCTGAAGCAAGAGCCTCACAACCTCTACAAAATTCTCTCGCGACGCGTGCATCAGCGGGGTCGCGGCAGTTCCTCGATGCCGCTCTCGTGGATTGACATCGATGCCCTTCACCCCAAGGAGAACTTTCAGAACTCCAGTTTAATCCCAGCGCGCAGCAAACGCGACGGCGTTGGACCCTTCGGAATCCACGCATTCGTTGATCCCCTCCGCTGCGACAAGTTCTGAAACTACATCAACTGCCCCATTATGCGATGCATGCATGAGGGCGGTAGTCTCCGTTCTTTCCGCAGTGTTGACTGCAGCTCCTGGGATTCGAAGCAAAGCCCTGACAACAGGAGCACTGCCGGAGATGGCTGCGAGGATCAGGGGTGTCCGACCAGCATCGTCCTGAATATCGACCTCAACCCCCTCCATCCCAATAAGACGCTCTACACTCTCTGGGTGACCGAACTTTGCCGCTACAGCCAGTGGCGTACGATCGAACATCGTTGTGACATTGACGTCGAGCAGGGTGGCGGGTGATTCGTCACCAATATCGCACGAAGGGTTTCTTAGCAGGGATTACTTGAGAAATAAGATTTATACTACACGGGGCATGAGCTGGCTACATACTAAATAGAGAACGTTTCTGGCTAAGAATCATGATCTGTCTAATGTGCCCCATTGCCCCGAAGCAGCTCTGCTATCTCCGGAATACAGTACTTCAACACCAAGGATAGTGCTGAATGTCCATCAGAGCTTGTAGCGTTGACATTAATGTCGTCTCGCTCAAGTAACAGCTTAACAATGTCTTTGTAACCCCAGCGGGCCGCCTGCATGAGTGCAGTCCTACCTCCGTATTGTGAAGAATTGACATCAATGCCCTCTTGCTGCAGCAGTAGCTTGACAATGTTTATATCCCCTTTTCTGGATGCCTGGATAAGGGCGGTCCCGGCCCTCCAATGCGAAGCGTTCACATCGATGCCATCAACTTCAAGCAGTAATTGAGCTGCATCCAGGTGGCCGTTAGAGGATGCAAGGGTGAGAGCTGAATGACCTTCTCTATTGCCTCTGCCAGGCTCCCTTGCATTGACATCGATGCCATGGACACGAAGGAGGGACTTGATGACATCTGTGTGGCCACAGCCAACTGCCTTCATCAACGCAGTACAAGAGCCTGCATTGACATGGTCGGCATCAACAACCCCCAAAAGCATGTCAACAACCTGAACATGACCTCTGTATGAGGCCTCCATCAGGGGTGTTACTTCTGTGTTGGCAAAGCATCGAGTTTTAACACCGTCAACGCCAGTGAGGAGTTTCACAGTTTCGACGTGTCCGATTTCGACGGCTAATGCTAGTGCGGTGCGACCATTTGCTGATTTGGAGTTGACATCGATGGTGGGAGGAGGTGCTCGGTGAGTTGGAGAGCCTGCGGAATCCGTGCCAAGCCACCTCGCCAGCAGACCGTGGAAGTTATACACAGCGGCGAGCTGGACGGAGTTGAGGAAGTCAAAATTCATGTATGCGGGATGCTTCCAAGGAAAGTGTTTGCACCGCAAGATGAAGTCCCCGACAAAGGCTGGGAGCGACGAGGATTGTGCATGGATTGCCCAGTTGCGATGGGCATATGCGAGAAAAGGGCAGTTGGTAAAGACTGCATGATGATAATCGAAAATATGCCCATCATAGTTCTCGAACTCGCAATGCTGAAGACGAGCGGCACATATGCAAGCCAGCGTGGCGTGTATATCAGTGCTCGGCTTGGACAAGTAGGCGACTAGAAAGTCTCGCGCAGTGAAATCTGGATTCAGAGTTTATTGGCTGTTCAAACCTTGCAAAGGGAGAGACACGTACGGACAAGGCGAACGAGCTCGCTCCTGGGCTCAAAGGTAATTAGTCCACAGCATACCGACAGTAGCGTCTCGGGGTCGACGAGAAGGTCAGAGTTGTATTTAAATGTTGATGTGTTGACTGCGAGAGCGTGTCGAAGGTCATCCATCGCAAGTGACTCTCGAGTGTATACGAGCCAGGTCAGTGCTTGAAGGGCTAGATCTGATCCTGTCCGTCCTTCAATACGCTCCATAGTACTCTTGTACATGGCGTTAACGCCCACGGGGAGAACCTCCAGTGCCGAGCGAAGGTCCTTGATGTTCAAGCATTCCCCCAGCATGTCTAGCTGAAGGGACGCAACTAGAAACCTGGAGCAGAGGATGAGTGGGTGATAGACCACAGTCAAGCCGGACACTCACATCCCAGACGACTTCTCTACTACGGTCCTGAGAACCGTGTCCTTCCAACCCTCCTTCTCCAGCAAGCTCCGTAACGTCTTCATACGACGAAGCTTCTCCTCAATCAATTGCTCGATGTCGGCATCATGCACCATGATGTCAATGAATGTTGCTTCAGGAACAAGTTCCTTGAGCAGTGGTAGGGGGCGCGACATGAGGAGAAAGTTGACTGGTAGATTCGAAAGAGCGTCCAACATATCCACCTGGGTATCGGCCAAAGCCTCATCGAGACCGTCGAGAGTGCAGTACCTCTCATCGAAGAGATCGGATTTGAAGATCGCCTGCAGGACCTCAAGGATCTCGCTCTGGGATGGGCGCGTCGCTCGGAGGTGGTGATGGTAGTACATGGGCTTTACAAACCGCAGGGTGGAGGGATGATCTTGGACGACCTGGCGAAGGAGACCACCGAGAACCTTTTCCCCCGTGAACTGGTCGGTGTAGCGACTGAAGGCAAAAGCGACGCAGATACGCTTGTTAGCCTTGGCCCTCTGCAAAAGATGATTAATAATGATCGATCTGGCAAAGTCGTCAGTGTGAAGTTGCTACCCAGTTTACGAGGAAAGAACGTACGTTAATACAGTCTTCCCAGCACCCGCTGTAGTACCATACCCGTCAGAGTGATTTCCAATCCAGCCGTACACAGGACGTACGCATGCCAACGCCCCATAATATTCCCAGAGCTCCATCCAGCCACTTGCTGATTATTGGGTCATCGAAGGCCCACTCCCCTGTCCCCGCTGCCCGCTTTCCATAGCTGTCGGTCTGGATAGCATGATAATTGACGTCGCTAAGCCATTCGGTAGCCTCCTTGAGCAGCTGGGCATCTAGCACCAGATCTATGTTAGGAAACTGAACACGCTAGATAAATTTGTATCGACATGCGCACCCTTCTTGGGGTCACTGTCAGGCTGAACGATGGTGTTATGTATATGTACGTTGTTAAACGTAGGAACCCCTTCGATGTGTACTCCCTGCGCATTGTTGAGTATGCCTCCCTCTATCAAGGGTCCCACTTGATATGAGGAATCAAAATGGATAGAGAATCGACGCGTAGTCTCTAACCTTGAGCAGGCATAGGAGGAGCATCTTTTCGTTCTTTGGGTAACGTTATCCTCGGTAACCTTTCTGGCCGGCCTTGGGTGTTTGATTTAAGTTTATAGTGCTTTGTCGAAATCAGGGGCACACTACCTTGATCGGCGTCGATACTGCCAGTCACAATCATGGGCCCAGTTATTTCGGTCACTGAAGAGTCTTCCTGTTGCTCTGGCAAAGGATGCGCTTTCGCGATGGCCTTGCGATTGCCTTTCTCCCAACGTCTTCTCTCCCTCCTCTCCAGCTGGGACATCGATGAGTCACTTTTCAAGCGATCCGTATAATTGATATTACTAACAGAGCTCGATAGTCCCGCACCCATTGTGATGGCGTAAGCTAGCAGATATGAAAACAATGAGGGTATGGTGAGGAGAGGGCGCGTCTGGCACACTCGCAGATCTCGTCAACAGCAAACACAGCCTTGGTCATTCATGTGACCAGACAAGTGCCAAATTCATTATCTAGCAACCTGAGTCGATGGATTCGGGGGTAATCGCATGCCATACAATACAAGGTAGGTCAAAAGGGAGTGTACAAATTTCGAAGAAACGTAATCCCTATGTCATGAACTAGTCCCCAGATTTACAGGCTCCCGCGCCAGAAGCAGTTCAGCAATACCATGGTGTCTCCAATCCAAAGCCCACTCCAACGCCGTCTTTCCATCCTTCGTGGTCGCGTTTACCTCGATGTTCTCGTGCTGAAGCAAGAGCCTCACAACCTCTACAAAATTCTCTCGCGACGCGTGCATCAGCGGGGTCGCGGCAGTTCCTCGATGCCGCTCTCGTGGATTGACATCGATGCCCTTCACCCCAAGGAGAACCTTCAGAACTTCGGTCTGATTCCAGCGCGCAGCAAACGCGACGGCGTTGGACCCCTCGGAATTCACCGCATTCACGTTAATCCCCTCCGCTGCGACAAGTTCTGACACTACATCGACTGCCCCTCTGAGTGATGCGTGCATGAGGGCGGTAGTCTCCATTCTATCCGCAGCGTTGACTGCAACCCCTGGGACTCGAAGCAAAGCCCTGACTACAGGAGCACTGCCGGAGATGGCTGCGAGGATCAGGGGTGTCCGACCAGCATCGTCCTGTATATTGACCTCAACCCCCTCCATCCCAATAAGAAGCTCTACACTCTCTAGGTGACCGAACTTTGCCGCTACAGCCAGTGGCGTACGATCAAACATCGTGGTGGCATTGACGTCGAGCAGGGTGGAAGGTGGTTCGTCACCTGATGCACTGGACTGTGGCCAAGATTCCAGCAGGGTGTGAAAGTTGAAGGCGGCGGCGACGTGTATCGCATGCAAAAGGTCATTGAATTTGCCACCACTGTCAAGGATGGGGTATTGTTTGCATTGAAGGACGAACTCGGAAACGAGGGGAGGCAGCGACGCGGAGGAGTGCGAATGGATCGCCCAGTTCTTGTGAGCGTATCTTAGAAAGGGATTGGAGGTGAATATGTCGGATTCGTAGCCGTAGTCCCAGCCTTGGAACTTGAAGGTGTCGAAGCCGGATTGATGTAGGCGTGCGACGCAGACTGAGGAAATCCTTGCGTGAGGATTGCTATCCATCTGTGCAAGATACGGCTTCAGATAGTCAGTCGCAGTGTAATCTAAGTATCGTAATTGTCAGGTCAGGCGGTACGATAAACAATATCGCAGACTTACGGACGAGGCGGACTAATCCGCTCTGTGGTTCCAGAGTGACGAGACCGCAGCAAACCGACAACAAAGTATCCGCATCAACCAAAAGCTCCTCGTCGAACTCATAGGTCTCTGAGTCAGCAGCTAGTGCGTACTGGAGATCGACCATTCGTATAGATTCGACAGCGTTGAGGAGCCAGGTAAGAGCCCGTTTTGCGAGATCTGCTTGATCTTGTTTCTCTATTCGCTCTATTGTTGCAGCGTACATTGCCCCGACTCCTCTTGGAAGCTCCTCCAATGCAGAACGAAGGTCCTTGATGGTCGCACAGGTCGCTAGTAAATCGATCTGGAGCGATGCCACGAGAAACCTGTCAAGATATCAGAAGGAACATTGATGGACGCGAAGAGGAAATGTCTACATTCCCGATGACTTCTCTATCACGGTGTTCAGCACACGTTGCATCCACCCATCCCGATGCAGTAGCTTCCCCAGCGTCTTCATTCGCCGAATCCTCTCTACAATAAGGCGTTCGATATCCGAATCCTGGACGATGATGTCGATGAACTTGGCTTCAGGGACGACCTCCTTGAGAAGCGGTAGTGGGCGCGAGGTGACGAGAAAATTCACTGGAAGCTCCGAAAGGCAATCGAGGATGTCGAATTGGGTTTCTGATGTTGCTTCGTCGAGCCCGTCGACTGAAAAGAATTTCTGGTCGAATAAGCCAGAAGTCACAATCTCCCGAAGAACGTTGAGTAGCTCGAATTGAGAGGGGCGCGTCTTCTTCATACGATGTTCATCGTACATGGGTTTGACAAAGATGACTGTGAAGGGATAATCTTCGAGGATTTGACGAATCAGGGCACATAGGACGACCCTGACAGGTAGAGGGTCGGTATATCGGCAATAGGCGAAAGCGACCAGAATTCGCTTGTTTGCTTTGGCTCGTGCACGAAGATGCTTGACGATGATCGCCCTGTAGAACTTGGCTGTCAGCTGAGGTTCAAGGAGGAAGGGAATACGAGGTGACGCACGCGAGCACTGTTTTACCAGCACCAGCTGTATATTAAAAGCTCGTAAGATTGTGGCATTGGTGGAAGATAGCTTCACTCACGCATTCCTGTACCCCAAAGCATCCCGCCATCGCTACTCTCCCATTCCTGGAACACAGGAAGGTTGAACACCCAATCTCCAGTATCTCCAGCTCGCTTGCTAAGGTTGTCGTCCTGGACGTCTTGATAGTTTATTTCGCTTATCCACTCGATAACCTTCGGTAAATCTACAAAGCAGGTGTTAAGAAAGTAAACGAGTGGTAAAGGGAACGAAATCTGACCGTCATCTGGTACATCCGACTGCGATATTGTGTTGTAATTGACCGTGTAGTTCTGAGCGTTGATGAAAGTGGGTGCTCCACTGATCTGTAGGTTGGTGGCACCTCCAAACATGTGGGCTTCGCCCATCGGTTCTGCGTAGCGTATCTCATGGTCAGGGTGCGGACAGACTGCCACTGGGCAGGTGGAGGCCTTGTTGAATGGACGAACCTGAAGGTACTGCATCTTGAGGGTGAGGGCCAATCGCCACCGGAGCATTGACGGGCGGAGAATCTTCACGAATCGCTTTGTGATCCTTGCCATCGAGAATTTGGGCAACCTTATTCTTTGACCTAGCTTTCCTGGTATCTATCTAAACAGATATGAGAGTGAGCCTTTGCGATTATGAAAGGGACTAACCGAATTTGAGAGACCAGAACCCATTTCCTGGGTTATAGTTTATCTAGCCCACCGCTACCAGCGGTAGCCAGAACCCGCTTGGGGAACTGAAGAGATTGGGATAAACTTAGACTTGCCAGACGGGGCCGTACTATGGGAAAACAAAATAACATGACATAACCTAACACAGCCTCTTGATCAGGGGTTAAACGGATCAAGGAATCAGGAGAACAGGACTTACCATGTTACTCTACGATGCTTGTTTGAAGCTTGTAGCATTCTTTGAGTCTGAGTAGGATATGAAAGGTGGTGTAGCTCCGAGGACCTAAATCGGGCCTGATGCACCAAAGCTTCAACTTGCGAGTCCAGACGAACTTCGAAGGCCTTCGATCCAAGCAGAAACAAACAGGTATGGACAAGCACCAAAGCTTTGCGCTCAACAGTTTTGTTTCTGTTATTCGACGACAAGGCAAAGGCTAAAGACAAGGAGTCTTTGAAATTAGATTCGGATTAATTTGAGAGGCTATAGTTCTCAGAGCTATGCTTTCTATATCAGTGGTGAGGACGGCCACCCTTGGGTCTTCGAAATAAATGTTTAATGATGTTTAATTATCTTTCTGTACCCCATAGTTCTGAATAGCGTCCGCAATGCCTTTGAAACCCCTTTCATACGCGAGAGTATAGGCTGTCTGTCCATCCGCCGTCTTGGCGTTGACATCGATGTCCTTGTGCTGGAGGAGCATTTGGACAATCCTCATCACACCCTTTCGGGACACCTGCATCAACGCGGTCCCATCGATGGTGTGCGAGCGATTGACATCGACTCCCTCAACCCTGAGAAGCGCTTTCACAACCCCAACGCTCCCATTCCAAGCTGCCACCATAAGCGCCGTATCACCCACATGGCCCTCTACGGTCGACCAACTATCCTGCCGTGACATGTTCACATGGACGATATCCACCTTCTCCAACAACATTTGCACAAATTCAACATAATCCTGCTGCGCAGCCAACAGCAAAGGCGTCTGCCCTTCGTAGTCCGGGGATGTCACGTCGACCCCTTCCGCCCTGAGAAGGATTTTCAGAGTTTTGAAGTTGTAAAGGTGCGTTGCCACTGCGACTGGCGTACGGCCCTTGGTGGTCTTCGCGTTGATGGCGAGTTTGGGCGGGGGTGGCCAAAGGTCGGGGTGGGTATCATCAAGCCCTAACCAATGAGAAAGCAGGGTGGTGAGTCCGTATGCGGAAGCGAGGTGATACGCGCTCAGGTAATCCCACCAGGAGTCTCGATGGTCCAATCTGAGAGGATATCGTCGACAGCGGCGAATGAAATGGATCACTGGAAGAGGGAGAATGTTCGAGGATCGTGTATGTGACGCCCAGTTCTCGTGCGAGTATCTCAGCAGCGGTTGTGTCTGGAACGGCATCCCTTGGTAACCATTGATCTGACCAGAGTAGTTGTCGAACTTGTGCTGGGAGAGGCATCCGACGCAGGTCGAAGCAATAACTGCGTGGGGGTCAACGTCAAATTGAGACAGGTATCGCTTGAGAAAGTCTTGTGCTGTGTAGTCTAGCGTTACCGGTTAACTCTCCCGCTCCTTCGGCTTGAGGTAATAAAATCACTCACGGACAAGACGAACCTCTCCCTTCTTCGACTCGACCACTATTAGTCCGCAGCACGCCGATACTAGTGTGTCTTCGTCCACGGAAAGTTCGTCGTCAAATGCATAGGTATCTGGACAAGTAGAGACCGCGCGTAGCAGCTCCTTCATCGACAGAGGCCTTCTTGCGTAAATGATCCAAAGCAGCGCGCGCCTGACTACATTGCGTCTGTCGTGGTGTTCAATCCTCTCCAATGTCGTGCGATACATCGCTTCCACACCAGTGGGGAGCTGATCAAGTGCTTCGCGAAGGTCCTTTATTCGCAGACAAGAGCAAAGCATATCCAGCTGGAGGGACGCAACGAGGAACCTATGACACAGAAAAGTCAGTACGCAAGCTTTGGACAGAGGCGCAAGAGTCAAGAGCGAAACTACCCACATTCCCGCAGACTTGCTCAGAACTGCTTTCACGACTTTCTCCTTCCAACCGTCCTGCTCCAAGAGCTTGCGCAAGGTGACCATCCTCCCAATCTTCTCCTCTATCAATCGTTCTATATCCATATCCTGGACGTGGATGTCTATGAACCGAGCCACTATTCTATCCTTCAACAGTGGTAGTGGGCGTGATGTGATAAGGAAATTGACTGGTAGTTGACTCAGGGCGTCCAGAACGTCGATCTGTGTATCGAAAGTCGCCTCGTCGAGACCATCCAAGGAGCAGAATCGTTGATCGAATAAGCCGGAGTTGAATATGGTGGTGAGAACATGGAGGAGCTCGGATTGTGAAGGGCGGGTTTGGCGTGGCTTATGATGATCATAGATTGGTTCAATGAAGGGCCAGGTTGAATCATAATCTTCGAGGATCTGTCGAAGGAGGCCTGCCAGAATCTTCTCAACAGGAAGTGGTTCGGTATAGCGACAATAAGCGAATACGACACATGCTCTCTTGTTGGACTTGACCAAATCTGTCAGATAGTCGATGACGATGGCTCTATTTTGCGCATAGTTAGAGAGATCAAGTCTTCAAAAGCTTAAATTGGTGTACTCACGCCAGAATTGTTTTCCCAGCCCCAGCTACCGGTCTCAACATGTTAGCAACCTGTCTAGAAGAATGATTATCATCAAAAAGACGCACGTATTCCGGTTCCCCAAAGGATACCCCGATGTCCTGCGATCCACTCCACAAAGTCAGCGTGGTCAAATATCCATGTCCCAGTTTTCGCGGCCCTCTTGCGCAGAGTGTCGGCTTGGATTGCGCGAAAGTTGATGTCGGTCAACCATTCCAACACGATGGCAATTTTTGCTGTATACCTCGACATCAGTATAATAGAACGACACTCCTGACAACAATGTAGGCCAACCTTCGCGAGTCATCTTCAAGTCCCCCGTAACCTTTATGTATTGCTGAGCGTTGACGAAGGTTGAGCCGATGCGTTCCTCTGGGGAGGCGATATTGGTGTAGCTTTGGCATTCGATGAACTGGCTGCCTTCAATCTGGAAGTTGTTTGCGTTCTGGAACATCTGCGAGGTCGCTGTGCCATCCAATGCGTTCGATGCTTTATACTCGTAAGACGATCCTTTCCTACACACAGAAGGACCGGATACGGCGACATACCTTGCACAGAGTGAGAGATACTTGAGCTTCCACCGTTGTCGTCCTCGAGACGAGCCTTCTTCCTGTGGAAGTCTTGATCTCCACACAAGTCAACAGCATCCTCCGCCTTACGCTTCGACAAACTTGAGCGATCCTCCAGCTGGCACCGAATTCGTCAGAAGTATCCGCGGGTTGGAGGTTGTAACATGACGCACCCATTTCGATAATCCTGCACCCATCCTCTATATTAGGGTTGGAAGGCTCTCTTGTCGCCGTGTGTGTAAGGACATATATTGGAAGCAGGGGGACAAAGCTTGGCATTATTCCAACAGCATTTCACCCAGGACCTAATATATGCACAGCCCTGTACCGGCGCTCAGGGACCATCACGTCTACTTACATAGCCCACAGCCGTGACAGCACAACGGCATCCGCAGGTATGTACATCAAAGGCATTGTCGATACTATGATATACTCAAAGAAACCTGTATTGCAAAATACGGGCTGCGTTAACCTTCAAAGCGAAGGAGACTGTGCGGCCTTCCGAGGGCATTTCAGAGAAGCCTGCTGTCTTCCTGTCGAGCGTTATCGACCAGTCTAAGGACACTGACATCAACATTTCTGGCTTGTTCAGTGAGGTTGAGGCTGTGGCACGTACTATGGTAGTACTTATGTTCGAACACAGCAAATTGCCCGATTCATAATTTAAGATCAAACTAACACAGTACCTAAGTAACGTGGATTCATTTACCACAGACTTGAAGCATTGATATACAAATTTAACCAAGTCAGTCTCCCAGAGATCAACCATTGAGTAACGATAGCTTGGCTCGAGTGTCAACGGTCAAGCTGCTCGAATCCATCCAAGAACCGAGATTAGTAGACCGTCCAGTTTCCGAGATGCCTTTGGCCAGGGTGAGGCAACTGAGGACGGATCGATCCATCTGGGCGAATGGATTTAACATCGCCAGTATCATTTCCGGAATTCTCTGGGTGATTGCGCTCACCGCCTTCAAAGACAGAGTCAAGTCTGCCAGACTCCAACGCAGCCTTTTTGGCCCCCTCTTTCTTGATGTAATCATACAGGGTGCTGACATTCTTCCAGAGGTCGAGAAGCTCCTCGACATACTTCTTGATATCTTCTCCAGGAGTGTCGCCGACGTACTCGCTGATGAGGTAGGTAAACTCATCAAGGGAGAGCGTGGAGGCGTCGACAACGGAGGTGCAGAAGATGTCTGGTAAAGCGTCAGGGATGCAGATAGAAGTGCGCCATGACTGAGATCACATACAAGCAACAACATTCTGTGTGTTAGCCATGATTGATTCAGAGCTAAAGCTATATTTCCAGAGCTTTAATAAGGCTTCAGCGTTAGATGCAGCTGGGAGAGGGAGAGGCCTGAACGGCAGGCAAAGTGAACACACCTTGATGTCAACTCGAATTACAGCGTTGTTTCGCATGAAGATGAAGAACTTCTGAGTCTCCTCCTCTCCAGCTTGAGCGGTGCCAAGGAACACCTTAAGCGCTCCATTGACAAGATTCTGTGATGGCATCAGGGCCAGGCCGAATGTGGCTCCTAATGGGGAACCATACCTTGAATCCCTCCACGACATTGTCACTCCCGACTGCGCCAAACTGTTTCTTCTGGGGAGGCGCAGCGATGGGCTCCTCTTGATGCTCGCCTTCACTGGGTGGTTTATCATTTTCGTCCTCTGCTTGCTTGGGTGGATCCGTAGCGTTGTCGCTTGGTTTGAAGATTCCGAAGAACGAATTGACAATTTCGGTTAATCCACTGCCTATATCATCTTTAACAGAGACTCGATAGCCTCTCTCAAACCGGATAGACCGTAGGCCTACAACAGACTTCTTGCGGGCACTCTCGGGCTCGATGAACATGCTATCGTATCAGAAAAACGACCGTAATAGATGTCGAAAAATTAGTCAGCACATAGTCAGAGGGTAGTATCTGAGAGTGCAACCAACCTGTTAAGATCGCTTTCATACTTGTCAAGCTTCGCATTGCAGGCGTTGACGAGCAGAGTCAACTGCTCCTTGGTCTGAGCGGTAGTCTTGTCGCCTTGCATAATGGAACTAACTGCGCTTCCCATGATGGCTCAACTTCACAGAGCGACTCTGTAACGTGTAGTGAGGGGAGTAAGAGTGGAACAAAAGAGAGGAGATCTCTGGGAGGTAAAGTTACCAAGCGTAGCCGAACAGCTTATATGTGTACTCTGAAGGCCCCTACGACTCTGGAACGACTCTAGATCTGTGACTACTGGAATAATCTTTCAAATCCGAACGCTCGATGTCATATTAGCTGTCGCCTGTGGAAATATGCAGCCACAAAAGTTCCAATTTTGCAGTACCCCTGGAGCGGGGCCAGTACTTGCCTACAGATTTAGTAGGTTAAAATAGCAGATAGATTGCACTAGGGAGAAGAATCTGCTGAGCTCAGACCTGTTGGGGTGTGTGAAAGCGGAGTATATCGCGTTTCCGAGTCGGAAAATGGCCTCTTTGGGCCTCTGCCAAATTTCGACAGTGACGGTCAAGTCAAGCCGCCTGTCTGTTGGAAACCGTACCTGCTCCACCGACTCAGCCCGCTCTGAGCGTAGGCATTAGACAAGCAACATTTTACTATGATGGAGCTCTGTTGTATTCCTGTTTCATTCGGGTAGTCACCAGACCACAACTACTTGCCTTCTGCGCTCGATTTAGCCACCTGCAACACAAGTTCATCATTTTAAAATTTCCACCCCTGGGGTTTTACACGTCCGCCTTCCCACCAACTCTTGCATTGGCTGTTCCTAGGATTTGTAACGGTGATCTTATGCACCAGAGTTCGAGTTTCGACAACTTTAATGAAGGATTAAGTCTCAAAGCGGAAGGACGATGGCGTGACCACATACGGCCCTTCCAAACGATCACCTACAGCCTAGAAAGGCTACACAATACACAGTGAACGCCAAAGACAGCTCAAGATATCGCACAGACAGGTACTGGTGCACCAAGCTCTCAAATGCGAGCCATGTTATTACAAAGTTACAAAGCGAGACCGATATATTGAAACTGGGCGTCTTAGGCGCCCGCGGCGGGGAGACCGATTCGCCGTCAATGCGACCTCATCTAGCTGACTGATGTCGGGAGAGGGGACTTCTCTGCGATCTTCCTGGAGATTATGCATAACTTCATTTTGATTAGGCCGATATCAACAAATCCAAAAACATTGACCGAAACAAACTCGGCCATTCCTATCATTGTTCCCTTCTTCCGCTGGTTCGTCGAGTTGGCAAGGAAGGAGGCCAGTGATAACCCAGTTAAGTAGTGTGACCGAGCCTATGCGTCTATAGCAAACAAGTGTTACAAATGAGCCACCAGTCGCTATTCGGAAACGTCTTGGCGCACGGAGGAATATATCGAACGGGCCTACGAGAAGCCCGATACTAATAAGGGCATTTCCAAAATCCGCAGCGATGGTGCCTGGAGAGTACTCAGTGACATTTCTTGTACCACTATCTGGGCTCTTCGTGAGAGACGTCTAGTCGCGACTACCTCACTTATTGTTTAGTCAGATGCTTGATATGTTTCCCTTTTTGAATGCACATTGGGAACTGAACAACGGAATCTGGTTTATGTGACATATGGTCTGAAATCCAGACTAGTTAAGGCCAAGGTGACACACCCGAGCGGTGAGTGCAAAGATCGACAATAAATGTGTTGTCTCAGAAGCTGTAGCAGCGTAAAGACATAGCGGAAGGTTACAGAAAGCCATGGCTTGAAGCTAAACGGCAAGTCAATGGGTTGGCAATACAGGATAAAGGCAGCTCATCTTACTTGCCTCCGTCTATCATCGTTTGGCAGGTTCAGCGTGCCGTCCAAACCTCTCCGTCCCGTCGGGGCCCTGTTCGGCGGTGCTACATGGGGAGAGGCCTTCCATGCCATCCTTGATCGGAGGCCCCGATTTCCCCCCGTACCGATATCGCTCGTTCACGTCCGTCGGCAGAGCATACGGGGCAAAATTGTCGTGCGTGGCGTATTCAGCTGTTTGATAGCCGTACCGTGACGCGTCTCCTGTTTTATAAAGCGTGTATCCACCCACAGGTCCCGCAGTATTATCGGGGTAACTGACTGGCAATGAACGGTATCATCAGGATCAAGAGCGTTGGTACAAGTATTAATGTGAGAGGGACGCACCAGATACTCGCGGCATTGGCCAATATCTCCACGTACGAAAATGGTGCTGGGCGGATCTATTGAGGCCACTCATTGGCGTTGTCATAGTCATTCTTCAGCGATTTCAGGAAGTAGAAAGTAAAAGTGGGGGTTTGTTATCCGTCTGTCTCATATTTCGTTCACTGGTGAATGAAACCCTCGCAGATCAGAGTCGACCGTCGAACATCTGTGGCGTCGCCGTCATGCCGAACTTGATGCCGGCGAGCTGGGGCACGTGCATGATTTCAAGCATGTACAAATAACGCGTCGAATTTTCAATGACGTCGAGAGTCGCGGTTGTCCTGAGCCAGTTGGAAGTGATAACACCATTTCGATGTGCGAGACCTGTGAAGTTATAAGAATGGGGCAGATCCTTGAGGGTACAGCTAATGGTTTATCGTCTAGGTTGTGTCTCACCTGGAGAGTCAACGCTATGGTCGTCGTGCAATTGGACCCCGCGGGAAAGAGTCCGACCTTCTCCCGTAAGGACAATTGAGACGGTTCTCGACAGACGAAACAGGATACATTGATTACCACCGATGAGTGCTCTTACATGTCCAAGTCTTCGGTATTCCAAGCTTCTATCGTAGTCCTTCAGATGTGTGGGGTCGAAGCCAATAGGGACGTCGATTAGGATTCCGGTGTATGCATGAAGATCGCTGGATGTGAGGATAGGTTGCATCCCTCTGCGTGCTCGATTGAGGGCGAATAATGGAGAAGGTGGTGGTCAAGCGCGACGAGCGAAAAACTTCGTCGTGGCTGCAAGCCCTGGTTAAAATCGGATCAAACCTCGGTCCGGCTTAATCAGGTTTGTTTTTTCTCCGCGAACCTTTTCTGCCTGTTTCCTCTCACATATTCGTCATCCACCAATGCCGTCCCTGCAGTTCGAAGCACGGTGCCTAAAGTACATTTAATTCGATCGACCTGGTGACCCAAGGTATGGTTGTCAAGCGATTATAAAGCGAACGGAACTTAGCTTTCCCTTGCTCTACCTTCTTGTACCTTCAACAGATCATATCTCCACTTTGCTGTGTATCTACACACAAACCCTTCCTTAAATACCCTCCGATTCAAAGAATACCGGCTTTCAGTTCCCCATCATGGCGCCTATCCACGGCGGTACACCGTTCAGCGAAATCGACAGTGTATGCCCGTTTTCTTCAGCCTCGCAGACTTATGTCATCTTATACATTGATAGATACACAAAGAACTGAATGATTCATTTGTCGCTTCAGCGTTATCTGCCCTTGGAAAGGCTCCCAGTGTCAAGTCTACGAGCCCGTACCCGCTCCTGTCGATTCAGTACCGCGTACACCAGCTCCGACAACTCGCCATTCTAATACAAGAGAATACCGACGCATTCTGCGAAGCCTTGGACAAAGACTTTGGGAAACCTGCCAGAGAGATTCTAATGGGCGAGCTCGGGCCTGCTTTTGAGCGAACCCTCCAGAGCGCTAAGGACGTCGAATCATGGGCAAAAACCACTCCTGCTGAAGGCGTTCCCGAATGGCAAAGTACTTGGGGGGCAAGAGTGGAGAAAAGGGCCAAAGGAGTCGTGCTTATTATATCGTGCGTTGCGTCTATTCACCGTTCTTGGCTAAATGGTTAACCATGCGACCTCCCACAGTCCGTGGAATTACCCGATAATCCTCACCTTCCAACCTCTGATTGGTGCCATCGCGGCGGGCTGCTGTGCTGTCATAAAGCCTTCGGAAATTATCCCAACGTTCTCCACTCTCATCGCTGAGTTGGTCCCCAAGTACCTTGACCCTGCGGCCTATCGAGTAGTCCTTGGTGCGGTTCCGGAAATTACGCGGTTGCTGGAGCTGAAATGTATGTCTCCGAGGTTCTTCTCATTCAATTCTCATCTACAACATCATTTCGTCGTTACAGGGGACCACATCTTCTATACCGGTAACGGACGAGTCGGGCGAATCATTGCTTCTGCGGCAGCCAAGCACCTTACGCCTATCACCCTTGAACTGGGAGGCAAGTCACCAGTCATTGTTGATCCCGCCACATGTGGAGACCTTGCACTCGCTGCGAAGAGGATCATATGGGGAAAGATCAACAACGCTGGTCAGGTGTGTATTCGTTGCTACGGCTCACCAAGCCCATGGACTAACCACTCTGACGTTCTCTAGATCTGCATCGCACCAGACTATGTGTTGATACCCAGAGCTTCCATTCCCGCGTTTACAGCCGCTGTATCCAAAGCACTAGCCGAGTTCTTCCCTGACGGTGCTCTCAACTCGAAGGATTACGGCCGCATTGTCTCCCCGCTTCATTTCAACAGAGTCAAAGCCCTGCTGAGTAGGACGACTGGTAAAATTGTTGTAGGGGGTAAGACTGGGAGAGGCGGAGAGCACGCTGTGGATCGAGTTGTCGAACCTACTCTCATTGTGTTCGATGATATCGAGGTTGGGGCCAAGGATATCACTATGGAGGAAGAGCTATTCGCTCCACTGCTTCCTGTCATCCCAGTCGACAGTATTGCGGATGCTTTAGCGTTTGTTAGGGCTCGGTCAGTCAGCTTGTGTTCTCTCGGGTCTGGAACCTTCCTAATTGATCTATTAGTGACCACCCTCTCGTAATTTATGCCTTCACCAACGACGACAAGTTGAAGCAAACTAGTAAGCTTAGTATGGGTTCTTTTGTGGGAAGCTCTCTGATACGCTTGACTATAGTTCTGGACTCGACGCTGAGTGGGAACACAGTTTTCAATGATACGTTCCAACAACTGTCAGGTAGGTTCTTCTTACCCATTTGACTCCACAACACTTGTACGAACAACCTATCCGTGTTTTCGCCAATAGTCGACCAAATTCCATTTGGAGGGGTAGGAGAATCTGGATGTGCGTCACTTCCTTTCATCCCTTCGCGCGGTGCTGAGCTAAATCATCACAGACGGGCGCCAAGTACTCAAATACACGTTTGATGAATTTGCATATCAGAGGAGTGTGCTTGATATCCCACAAAAGTACGTGTCACCATCACTTTGTTCGCCTTGGTTTCCATCCTCTGATAAACGGTGTGTGTGCTGCGCAGAGCTGAACCGTCGCTGACCATTCGATACCCTCCGACAACTGAGAAGAATCTTTCATTCTTCTCCGGGTTCCGCAAAACTGTCGTCCCCACTGCGGGCCCAGGCGTACATGCAGGACTGAAAGGGAGTAATGGTACGGAGTGGAATGGGGAGCATCATCCACATGTACACGCAGATGGGCCAACCAATCTGGGTACACTCGGGGCCGTTGGGAATACGGTTGGAGGTTTGGGCGTTCTCTAACTTTGTGGATTTGATCTCGAAAAGAGTGTAAGGTCAGTAGGCGGAGGTTTTTTTTAGCTTTTGTTTGGGAAGAAAGGAATTGGTAAGGTTACCGTTGGTCGGTGCCTGATGGTTTACGAGCCATAGGTTATTCGTATGTATTGTCCGGTGGAAATCCAAGTGGCTTGAATATTTGGCATGTACTAGTACGATTTTTGTTTGCTTTTTCTTTGGGTATGTCCTTTTCCAATACTTTCGTTGGTGTCGCACCCGTCTTTGGTAATGGTAATGAATGATAACCAGGGAAAGGTAGCTTGGTATTACATTGTCTCGGTCCAGGCTGATATGACGAACAGTTCAGAATAGCAATGTTGACCCACCCACATTTAATACTAGCAGCGTGTATCGATCACAAGCCCACGATATTTTAAACGAATGTATGTGGGCATTTCAGGAGCTGCGACTGTGCTCTCTCATGCTAGTCCCGTGTGGTGAGGTTTCAACGGCGATCGTCAGAATAATGACTTCGCCAGGAATGATCAATACTAGCAGGTAACAAGCAAGGGTGCTCCGATTTTAGCAGTAGTCGACGCAAGCTTCGGTTAAGGGTTCGGAATTAGATACACGTTAGTCTGTTGTACGCACCATGATCGACCTAGTTTTGAGTGCTGACCGCGAAACATCAAGACGAAACGAACTTCAAGTTGGAAGCAACTGGGAGGGGCGGGATCCAGACCCAGAACGAGGTTCAAGATAAGATAAGATAAGCGGGCCCGATTATTTCCGGTGTGACCAGACAATTCCCAGGCCTCGCGATTTCTTTTCGTCACCAAATTCAACGCTCGTCGCTGTCCAATATCGTCCTCCGTCGCCGTCGCCATGTCCTCAGCACTCATTAGACGGTCTCTTCAACGGCCAGTATTTAAGCAGCGAGCGCCCCAGGGAGTTCGCTTCAACTCAACGAACACCGACGCAGCTCAAAAGAAAGCCCAGGACGCGCTGGCAAACGCTCAGGCAACGGCGGAGAAGGTCTGGGAAACTACCAAGCGGTTGTTTGGCCCAGTAGGAGAGACTGCTGGTCGTCTGCTCGGATGTGCGCTTATCTCTGCTCTAATCCATTACATTCTCGCTAATAGACCGGTTATTCGATTGTAGCCTATAAGGAACCGTTGGTCTACAACCTCGCTGTAGCTCGGGAGCTCGTCAAGCAGGTATACGTCGCTGAGCGTCTTGCACCACCAAACCTTGCTGCTGTGAAGGAGGCCTACCAATCCATCTGGGAACAAGTTACCAGGCCTGGAGCTCTCCGAAGTCTCGCGGAAAGCGGGCAGGTTGCACAGGTTGGTATTTACGGACTGCAGGCATACACCATCTTCAAGGTAAGTTAGTTGTAATCTTGCGTAGCCAATTGACTTATCTATTTTCTTGCTCTTTAGGTTGGCGAAATCATCGGTCGTCGCCATGTCATCGGCTACAACATTCAATAGACTATGCTCCCACCTAGACATTCCTCCTAATGCATCGACACTCTTTTTCTTCTGATACCATTCCAACTCTTGCCCACCCACCGTTTATACCTCCACACCTGGACAGGGAACAAACAACCTCCAGATTCCAGTAAGCAGTTCCCGTATGATTCGCTGTTGTGTCAATTACCGCCAAACGCTCCAGCAGCGCATCCACCACTGCTTCATGCTTTCACAAACACAACACGGGGCTCATGAACGTTCATTCTCGAAAGGCTTTCGTCCTACTTCGCCTGCAATATTGTTTGTCTCTGCCACGACAACTGGAGGCTACTCCAGGGTGTCTAGTTGTATGCATTCGCCTCGGCGCACTTCCGTTGATTTCTTCGTGATCCATACGTCCTTGGGGATATGGATTGCTCAGCACTTAGCGTTCGACTGAACACATCGTATTCGGCCACCACCTGAGTTCAAAGTTATGTCGCGTACTTTCTCTTTGCCGGTCACGTGCGTTGTATCAAATGCAACGTGATTTCTTCTCGCCGATCGCGTCCCCAATACCCGGGATGCTGACTCAAAACGCGTTCCAACATGAAACCAATTACAGGCCGTGCTTTTCGACGGCCCGCCGCTCGTGTACCGCGGCAAAATTATGGTACTCTCCCGCCCATTATCGTATCATATTCATAAGCAAGCTCACCTTAAAACAGATTTTCAGTCGTCGGATCCCCTCCCACTTTTTTGCCGACCTTCATCATGTCAAGTGCGACCGCAGCGGCAGTTCACGGCTCTTGTCTGTGCAAAGCGGTTCAATACACCCTCAAAGGATCCAAACCTCTCGAAATCCGGGTTTGCCATTGCGTCAACTGTAGGAAGGCAACAGGATCTGCGTTCATGACCAACAGCTTTTGGTTTAACCAGGTGAGCATTCGTTACGCTTGATGATATGGTTTTCAGTTCCGCAACGATGAATGTGGTGGCTTTTGAGTGGGCTTTGGACCCTGGGTCTGACATCTTCATCTCCACACTCCCATATGGGCGACGAACGTGCCGTGCGACGTTGCCAGTATTTTATCGTTGTTAACGTACATTTTCTCCTTCTGCGCGTGGTTGTACTTCCCGACAACCCAGGGTTGGTCAATTTTTTGACTATTCAATCTGTTGTAACCTTCGTGTGGGGCTTACTGAGCTTTCGCTGGTTTTATTCTATATAGGATTTTGAGATAACGAAGGGCAAAGACCTATTGCGCGCGTATCGGGATGAAGAGACTGCCAGTGGCATTCCTATTGACAGATACTTTTGTTCCGTTTGTGGGTCTAACATCTACCTACAATCTTCTCATAAGAAGAACAAGTGGGTCGTAGTGGGTTTGGGAACGCTGGACTCTGAAGAGTGCTCAAGATGGGGTATGTACCAACATCCTAATCTTTCTTATGAATCGTTATCTAATCAGCAATCTCTTGCAACCTTCCCAATCTGTAATGGCATATTCCACGGACTAATTGAACCAATTCCACGACGCCCCTGGCCAATCCATGGGCGCTGTCCACTTTTTATCTTCCAGGGCCGCACAAAGAGTTGTTTCCCGAGCAGCGACGAACGTGGATCCAGGGTATCGAGCTGAAAAACAAGGTCAACCCGAAGCTATGAAATCCCCCGACAAGTATAACCAAACTCGCAAATTCCGCAGAAATCCCCTATTTCTCCGGTGAGAACAATTCATAATCACATAGACGTTCTATCTCCGCCGCCCTTTCTGAATCTGACTCGGTAACAGCTTCCAGTATCGTTTCGGGAAACATATCAGTGCCGGGTGCCCGACAAGTCCCTCGCCCCTTCTTCTTTTTTCACGGATTTCCCAACTGTGTCGGGTTTTTGGCTGCACAACCCGCGTTCAGTCGGCTCTCTCATGTACCTATTATCCCTCGTTCTCCGAAAGACGCGAATTTCATCAGATTTCTTGTCTTCTCCAGCAAGCGGAAGTGGAAGTGGAAGATCTCTTCAGGGTCCTTGATACCTTTGGAGTCTCGCACAACTTGGTCCAGGTCTCGCTGGGATTTCCCTGCCTCGAATCTACTTCCCTCATCCCCCGCTCAACGACGGGAGGCCTAAAATGGTCCCATGACAGCCTCCTTGGACTGTTCAAACCCGAAGCGAAGAGAAAAGCCCTCGCTCGGAGTAAGTCGGTACTGGATTCCAGCACTTACATACACCCTGGCTGGGATTTCGCGCCATGGCCGGATCCCAAACGATCCTTATTCTGGTCAGACGGTTCAAGTTCCGAGTGGAGGGTAACGATTGGTTTGGATTTGGAGGGGATGACAGATGCAACAGGTGATGAGGGATCATATGTGCTTGTTTCTTGCGTTGGACTACGCATTTTTGGAAGTTCTGCGTAGAAACGTGAGGTACTCGCGACCGCCACCAATGTCCATGTCTAAAAGTGCTCAACCCGGCGTTGGCGGTGGTGCGAGATATTAGGGATGGGTGAGATGTGGCTTGTCGCTCGTTGGAGATGCACAGTGTCGGCTGATGTGCCGGTGGTTGAAACTTGGTGTGGCGGGGGATGTCGGATGAAGCCCCATTTGATGCGTAGCATTTGGGATGCAAGATACTCGGAGCGTCGTCTGGTCATTGTTCGATTATTGGGGATGGATTGCTTGAAGGCTGCTTGTTGGATTAAATTTTTAAGTTGTGGCGGTTGAAAATTGTGACTCGATACAAGTACAGTACATTCTTTGAGTACTTTTAGGTAATGGTGGTGGTACAGGATTGCTATTGGTTCAGTGAGAGTACAGGATGTAGTTAGTCGGACATCCAATCGTCTAGTAGGGGCACACAATCTCGGGTGTAGCGACGCTACTAGCATAGTCTATAGGAGAAGAATGAGATGAAAAGAAGGTGAGACAAAGATGAATGGACGGAGGAAGCGATGACGTGGGGCATAACGAGGGTGGGGGTGGTCGTAGCAAGACATAGAGGCATAGATAAACATAACAGAGAAATTCCGGGCAGGGAGATAACGGTAACAGAGAAGGAAAAATGAGGGAATGAAATCCAAGTTTTCCGCGGACGATGCACGTCCTTCCGGATCCATGAGTGGATGCGCAGTGTACAGCTAGTATACATACATACAGATTGCAAGAATACAACTGGGAAATCAAGAAAACGGCGGCGGCGCCGGGTAGAGAAGCACGGGCATTCCATATTGGCCTTGTGCTCTAGTCGATGGGGAACCAATAGATGAAATAATAAACAAGAAAGGAGCGTGGATGAATGAAAGATGTGATGCGAGTGTCGAGCTCGCCCACTTCACAACAAGAGAGAGGCGATGTCCAAGAAGTAAGCGAGCGCAAGAGATCGGAAGCAGGCGACGGTAAGCCAAATCGGTGTCAGAGAGGGATGGCAAATCGAGGCGAGCTTAGTATGCGTATTGAGGGACGCCAGACAGGAACGAGAAGTCCATACTGAGTTGGCCGCCGAGATTGGCGTTGCTGTTGACGAAGCTGAAATCGTCGCCACCGACGCCGAGGAAGCTGTCGCCACAGAGTCCACCGAGGGATTGTTGCTCGAAGACTGGGAACGCCTGTGTGTAGTCGGTGAATCCCTTGTCCATATCAGCGTGGGCAAATGGATCGACGGATGAGCAGTAAGAAGGCGATCCGATGGGAGTCGCGAGGAAGTCAACTGACGCTTCCGGAGTAACTGGCGAGGAGCATTGACTCCAGTTGTCCATGAAAGAAGTGTCGATGGAGAGGTGGCTGGGATATGGGCTGCTGTAAGTTGAGTCCAGTAGCGGATCGCAGGAGAAGGAAGAGACGGGAGAATCCACAGAGTTCTCGAACGAGAATGCGGCAAAGTCCTGAGGAAGACTGTTAGAGCAAAGCCTAACGCTATAAGACACGGAGGCGCTTACCAAGGTCGACTCTTGCTTGAGCGGGGTACCAGCGTGGACCGGTTGCTCCGGGATATGCTGCTGGGCAACTGGTGTTGTCGCGCGCGTTGGCTGAGCGCTGATTGAACGCAGTTTTCGTGGGGCAGTCTCGACGGACTTGGGGAAGAAGCTCTGGTTCACAACCTTGAGCTCAGTGTCCTCGATGGGCGCAGACGATGAGCGGCGGAAGGTACGCTCGGTAATTGGCGCCTCGAAGCGCGTGACAATCTGAGGGACGTGGTGCTTGTCGAACTCTGCGATCTCTGCCTGCAACTCCTCTCCCTTCTTCCCCTTCACCAGCAGCTCCGCTATCTTCTGACACCGTTTTATATCCTTCGGCTCCACCTCGCGCACCTTCCTCTTCTCTCCCGTCCCTCCTTTACTCTTCGTTTGCTGTGGCCTGAACGCATACTTGGGGAACTTGCGACGATGTTCTTCCTGCTCGACCTTAGCCTTGGCATGCCATACTTGACGCTCATCCTCCGACATGTTCTTCCAAGTCATACCGATGATCTTGGAGAGCGTTGAGTGGTTGGTTTCAACTGAAGTCGAGACATGCTGGCTCTTGATGAATGAAGAGCGGAAGAGGATGAAAGCGTTGGGAGGGCGGGGAATGTGATTTTCGGGTTTCTTCTTCGAATGAGTAGCCTTGCGAGCGGGCGCCTTCTCTTCGTTGTGTGGGAATAGGATGAACTCGCCTGGTGGCGGGAGAAGCGGGGGAGCGTCCACAAGCGGTGGAGGACCGTCATCAAAATCCATTTCGGTAATATATGCCGTGGGCGTCGGTTCGCAAAACGGAGTGGGTGCTACAGGCGCTGTCCACACAAGCTGGTTGGCTGAACGGGTAGCAAAAGATTAAACTTATGGGTCGATCTCCACAGAAGTCCGAATACTCACACGACGAATCAGCCTGAAGCTGCTTCCAGCACGAAGATTTAGACCTGTCGGCAGGCATTGCTAAGGAAAATGTAGGCGACGGGGGGCACGCTGGGGGAGATGGTCGAGGGGATGAGGGATCGCAAAAAACGGACGTGTAAGGGGGAAGAAATCCAGGACCGAGGAACTGCTCGCTTTCAGATATCCCCAGCTATAAGCACGAGGCTCTCTCGCCAACTTCGAATAAGGAAGGCCATCGCACATGCCAATTAGTCCCGAATGTCATAAGTCCTCATCGGGAGGAGATCTCACAGACCTTACCAGAAAGGAAGGCGAACCCCAGGAAGCCTTCCCTGGTTTGATGAACTTCGCGCCGATGGGTATCTTTCCCAGACGAGCCGTTATGCTTTGCCTGCTCGCAGAGTATACATGTAAATCCTCAAGCACGTTGAAAGCGTATATGAGGTCGAGTTGAGGTTGAGTATTGCACTTTGCCTCCGCTTTCTATCAGGGGAAATTTATTGGGGGTGTTTTGATCCTCCAACAGGAGCTAAACTCGCAAGGGGCAACGCATCGGGATCTAATGCTTCAATTGAGCATTTCACACAAGTTTCACAGGTCTTCACCCACTTCAATGTTCTTCCGTGGGTAGTATCATAAGGCCCCATACTCAAAGTAGAGCTCCCGACTTAACACGCGCCATATACTTTGAACATGAGGCAGAAGAAGCAGCGTTTTATTACTTGGATATGATGTAGTAGGACACGCTCTTGAACACGAGTCTCTGGATCATGTCCCGGATTACGAAAATGGTGCGTGTTGTGCGAATAGAAAGTGCAAAGTGAATCAATGGCCGCCACCAGCGTACGAATCCAGAGCGGAATCCAAACCCACGTCAAGAGTTTGAATGATGTTCGTGGATTTGAATAGATTCATTTGGCCCCTGGAATGCGAGAAACATCCAGCATGCGCCAGTTGTTAGCCAGGAGAGAATATGTGCCCTCTGTGGTCTTGAGCATAACGGGGGACGAAATGCATCATACATCTTTGAAATCCTAGCGTCCTGATCATACCACATGCCGCAGCGACTTCGCAATTCGACCTCCCAGGCTGCCCAGGCTCGCCGGACGCAACTCTATAAGGGGATCATGATTATCTGCCATCAGAATCCTACCCCATCTGGGTTATCTAAGCGGCCAAAACTCCCGATCTCGCCTAGGGACGAATTACCCTCTCCCCCGTTGTTCTGGTGAGTACAAGGTAAGCTCTTGTTGAAGGGACCACCAGTTTCCAACGACTCAAGACCAAAGCTGTACAGTGAGGTCAATTCAGTTGCATTCAATCCCCTTGGGCGCCTTGAGTTGTACAGCCATTGGCGTTGGTTAGTGAAATTGCACGACAGGCGCCCCCAAATCAATACCGATGGCGCAGGTACCATCTGGGCCCCAGACGTCGGTATAATCTCATCCTTCAGATTATTGAAAAAATGTCCATCGCCGGTGGGTTTCAAGCTCCAAATAATCGTTGACAACCGTGGTTCCAGATATCAAGCGAGCAAGGGTCCTGTGAATTTGTAACAACGATGCCGTTCATCCTCCAGCATCCACGGATTCAAGCCCAATGAGCGATCTCGTGGCTTGGGAATGCCGTTAAAGGTGTCGGCAGGTCCTGATGAATCCCATCCCACAGTCATATGCACCTACCGATAATAACTTCTGATAGCTTCTAGTGTCGCCCACTCATTAGACCGTCGCCTACAATATATGTACACACCCGACTTGCTTTCCCGCCTCAACAAGACATGTATAGATAGCAAAGGGAAATGTACATGGGCTCAAACGGCTGTTGTTACATGGGCAAAGGGGTGTTACGAGACAGATGAGCAATCATAGAAGATTCCGTCAGAAATTCACAACCCCCAAACTCGGCGTAGTCCCCGAACCGCTCAGGATTCCATGTCCCTTTGCTGGAGCTCTAACCCTCTCCGGGTTCGAATTAGCGGTCGAGATAAAACGATCAAAGTCGATAATCAGTGGTCATGACATTTACATCCGTTTCCTCCGAATTTTTTATCTCCTCGAACTGTGCGGGCTCAGTGAGAGTTTTACGGTCTGATAGGACAAGGCTCGAGGTTTCGACTTGTGGAAAGCGAAAATGACCATATGGACGAACCTATCGTCAGGATAACAACGGATTCTGGGTGGATTGAGTCATCCGGACCTCCAATGTATTAAACCTACTTCAAGCACAAGGCACATCGCCTTTCAAATTCGATGGAAAATGATGTAATATTATTCCAAACAGGAGCTGCGCCGCGGTCAGGCACCACAGTGGCCTGACACCTGACAGAATGACAGAAGTAAAAGCGTAATTCAGGTCATTTCGCGGTTGCGACGGTATATAGGATCTAGGGCTGCATGCCTACGCATCGTATTGATATTGAGCCTAAAGGTCATTAGTGGTTTGCTGAGATGCCCATCCTATATGCGTTGTTGAGCGTCTCTTACCCCTCACTCGCGCCCAACATCTCAGCCTGACCAGATAAAACTAAAACGGTCTTGGTGTGAACTTATCAGAACGACACCGGATCATATTCCCTTCTTGAAATACGAAACGAGACGGGGGACGGCGGGGCGGGGACCGTGTCTTATTCAAGCAGGCGTGCGCGAATATGTCGGGCGTCCTGACTCGTACGCTTGTTTCCTAGTCCCTCGTCAGGCTCTTTCGAGTCAATCTCCCAGGTTGTGACTGTCTGATATAAGGTGCTGGTATTGACAGTGCTACGGTTATTTACTCTAAGGTGCGTATCGACAATAACACAGCCGGAGTAAGCAGGCAAGCTTGTTGAATACCCTGTACAGCTCGGACTACGGTCAGGGATGGCCCCAGGCGCTCCGCTCGGGGTCGATAAGTACAGACAATGCCTGCCATTGCTCGCGCCAAACCCGCCGAAACGAATAGCAATGCAAATATCCAACGTATTGGAAGCGCGATACTCCACTGGTTTACCCGTTTTATTCCACCGACACCGACGGATTGGTTACTGTCGTTGTAAAAGTGCTCACTGTCAGGCTGACATTCCTAGCATGGAAATCTACAAGATTCCTCCTCCTTTATACAGCGGCATCAGAGAACGGTTGTAAGTCGAGATGGAAGGTCAGATGGTTATTCGGGTCGGACACAGAGTTTGCTAAGTCATGTACTAGCTCTGTGATCTTCTGCCTACGAAAGACGTTCAGAAGCGTTTTTGTCGTGTGGGTCGCGCCACCAGTCCAAAAGAAGAACTTGTGAGCCTCGTGTTTCACATTGACAGGCGCCGGTACGATCGTCCTGGATTGGGCGCTACCGGTTACCCTCACTGCTGATTGTGGGCACCTCGTGGGAACCGACTGGAATGGTCGTCATCGATCATGATGGGGTATGTGCTGGTGGCAAGGCCACAGTGGATTCTCTTCGAAACGATCGGTTGATTAGATTGAGAACTATCGGTTGACATAGCTGCAGAGTCCAGAGACGAAGGGCTGAAACATCGTCCTTCAGGGATTAACGTCCACGGACTGGGGCCATTCAAGCTGGCACGTAGGTGACCGGTGACAGCTCACGTCGCATCAGAATACTGAGGAAGTACGACACTTCTCGCCGGACGTATTGAAGTGTGAGTTCGCAGAATCAGGGTATGGGGGGGAAAACAGTTCTCGTCGTGCTACAGAGCCAATAATGGAAGTATGTAAGGCGCCCTCACTGGGACCCACAGACGAAAGAGCTGTGGGTTCCATGCATCATCAGCAACAAATTTAATTGTTCTCGAGCGAAAAGATTCCCATATCATACCTTGCGCGCACACAAAGGCGCCCACAGTAATATTCAGGATACCAGATTTTCCAATGATTGAGTGTGAGTCCATTAACAGAAAGCCGTTGTAAAACCTAGTAACAAAATAGTAGCTCATGACGAGTCCAGCCTGCTACTGCACCCGCCTTTGTGGGGGTCAGGAATAAGGGCATATCGAAGCCCTCAACCCAGCACATGATACATAGATGAGAAGCTGCGCATTGCAGCGCCTACTGCAAGGTCTGTCGGATAACTTGGATTCTCTAGGATCTCTACAGACACACAGAGGATATCCTTAAGATTGAGATTACGTTCGTCGAAGCATAGCGGAGCAGCTAATTATCCTCAAGCACATTGTAGAAGAAGAATTCAAGAACAATTAGAGCGATGGATTGTGTCGAAGTTTAAGAAGGTTTGCGAGCGCCTTGCGGCAGCCTCGCGACGATGGCTGCCGCCTCATGCCGAGCCTGCTTGCGTTATATTTGGCACTGATTGGATCCATGCTGATCGCCAAACATAGCGAGGTCCGGAGCTCGAGTCTTTTCCGTTCTTCTATCTTTTCTCAATTGGGAAAGCTGAAAGGACTGATAATAATACTTTTGAGCCTTCCTAGCTCCCCATTCAAGGGTCTCTTCGGATGTCAAGCAATACTGGAACAAAGTCCACGGTGATTGGCAACGGGGAATCAATGAAGGGTAGGTTCCGAGTTAACCATGATAGGTTATGTGCGGATTTATGTCGCTAGACGAAAATTGAAGTTCGATCTGGCAGTACTTTGTATTATCGGCTCGGTAAGTGACGTTCGGGCCAGTTCTAATCATCGATGCGCTTTGGCCAAGTTCCCCCAGTAACGGTTCGATCCTTACAGATATCTGCTTAAGCACAGGGGTATTAGTAGGTCTCAGTTACCCCCAAGTCGACCAATTACAAAGGATGGGGTCACGAACCGTAACGAACCGGATCTTGCTCAGAAGCTCCCGAAACCGACAACCATGTTGTTATACTAATCCCCTACTACATGTTCAGTCAGACCGACTTTCATTCTACTTACCATAAAATCCAACATCTACCCTCCTCGCAATCACCTCAATGGCACTATACAGAGCTAAGGATGACTCCGAGCGCCTCAGCTGTCTCTTCTTCAGTCCTGGCCTCATTACGAATACCAAGGAACAGCTGGGAATCTGGTACAAATGCCTCAAGGTCAACTCGGCCCAATCGTGGCCCTGTTAATTTACGCGTTAGATTTTGACTTTCAACGCCATGGCGGTCATAGGACTAATATCTTACTAATTGACGGACTAACATAGTTAAACAAGGACGCTATTGGTCTGGATCTGGCTCAGGGCAAGCGCTGTAGCCTGTGAATTAATGGTCGATGACGTCTATCTTGCGCTCAGTTATCTAAGATCTTATCGCACACACCGGCATTCTCCGGGGTTTCGGACCCAGCGGGTGATGGAGCTGCAAACGGCCGTGACCCTTAAAACAACTTCGTACCAAGTGACTAAGTGGTCCTTTTCCTTTTCTTCTATGCGGTCCGCTACGATACCATTCATCTAGACGATACTTCAGAGGGCCTGGAGCACTATGACCACCCATCGTCTACACTGGGCTGCGGCAATGACGCGAACGCTGACGAGTTGAAAACATGGAAACGTGGTGATCCCCAGCCTGTTGTTTTCACCAAAGGGAGTGGTTTACGTGAAGCCACCGCTATTGAAAGGCGTCTTGCACCGATAACGCTAAAAATCGCACCATTCCTCAGCTCTGTGGGGTTCAGCGGTTTGTCATAGCTGGAATGCGACGCAGGCTCGTTCAAAAGGGTGCGCCAGGCTCCTAATTACCATCAAACCACCAGCCTCATTTTCTTCCAGCCCACAACCTTACTGTGGATCTCTGCTGTAAAACTCGCTACTGAGGTGAGTCGCTGCTTCCAAAAATCTAGTTTGGAAGTAAGTAGGGCTGAAACATAGTGTCATCCGCGCGAAAGATGGCAACGCCCGGACCAGTCATCCCCTTGACCTTCGACCGCGTCAATCAAGGTCACACTGTGTCCTCTACTGCGCCCCTTTTTTCTATTCCAGTCGAGCTTCTGCACAACGTTCTCCAACTTTTCGCACCATCAGACCTCGCCGCGCTCGCCCAAGTCGACCATGATTGCCGTCAACTCGCCCGCTCAGCCCAGTTCGCAGACGTAATTCTCGACTATTCGAAGGGATCCTCCTGGCAACTACTGCATCTTCTTGAAAACGAGGTCGAGAGCGACCAACCACACATCGAGGAGAATAATAGGCAGGAACACTCGGTCCCATCACCCACAAATGGCCTTACTCGTAGGATCGGGTCTTGCATCCGACGGCTCTCCGTCCTCGTCGAATGGCCGTTCCCCAATCCTCGTCCTCGCGATGGCATATCTCCAAGCCAGTTCCTGTGTGCGTCGAAATCCAAGGGTGACGAAGGCGAATTCCTATCCCGTGGTGCCCGCATCATCCAGCATCTTGATCACGTTTTCACCGTGTCTTGGGTCACCCCTAACATTTGGTTCACACAGAAGTTCGCGGAGTCCTTACGGAATTCGTGCTCGCTGAAGGGTATGGTCCTTGATGTAGCAGGCTGCCTTTCCATTGAAGATGTGTTGAATGAATGGCCGTTGGATTCGCTCACCCTTCGAGCTCAGGATGACGGCGGGTTCAATTTATCCTCAACACAGTCACAGAGGGTTCCACTTCTTTCTTCGCTATCGACTTCCATTCGTCACCTCTCGTTAACCCGCCCTGGGATTGGACCGTCCTTCCCTCTTCCAACGTCGGTGTTATCGATGGAGAACCTGGAGTCTCTTGCCCTCCAGGGCTTCGAGCTCCCTCTTCACATTCCGCAGGATGGGTTCCAATTCGGCTGCCGCATGACCCACCTGTCCCTTTCCGGCTTGAGCTCCTCAAGTGAAACAATCTCGTCGTTGACGCTCTTCTTCCCAAGGCTTCAGGTGTTACGCTGGACGCGGCCAATTCCCAATGGCGATCAAATCGATTCTGAACTCGACCTCCTCGCCTTTCTTCGATCGCATTCAGGGACCTTGGAAACTCTCGAGTTCACTCAGCCTATAGGACCACAGTTCATCAGCGACCAACTACTGCCCCTTCTTCAATCCGATTTCGATTATCTGAAATCGCTCAAGTTGATATGGAGCTCGAGCGAAATCACCCCTGACGTGTTCCAGCAACTGGGGACTCTAAATTCCTTACAGCACCTCTGGATCTCGGCGGGTGCGCAGATTGGCCAAAATCCCACTTGGTTGATCGACCATGCCGCAATCTTCCAAGCTTTGTTGCCGGGTTCCGCCCATCTCCCGCCATATAAGCAGGGAGGGCGACAGAACCTTCGCACCCTGATCGTCACCCGCGACACATACGCGTCGACCTCGTCCACCCATCCACTTCTCGACCCTAGCCGACACAACCACACCAGCTACTACACGAGCCGCATCTTACCCTTCCACATCAACCCCGACCTCTTCCTTACCCCAGCAGAGCGTAGATCCAAGGACGAAGAGCACAACGCTGCGCTGAGTAGGAGTGCATTGGAGCTGAATTACGAGGAGCTGGTCAGGAATGAGAGAAAGAGGAACGATGCTGTCTGGGAGAGGTGGCATGCGTCGAGGATGAAGGGTGCTGTTGAGGGTTACTTTAGAGGCTTGGACGGGTTGAGAGGGTGTTACGTAGGTGGCTTGTTGTTCGAGAGAGGGGGGAGGAATGATGCGTTTACAATGGTCAGGTCCATTGATGGGGATTTAGATGCAGAGATGTATTGGCGACGTGAAGCCTGCGCTTCAAGTTGGCCTATGTAGTGTCTCTGTGTAGTAACATTGAAGTCGTATGGACTATTAGTAAAGTATTACGCTTGGAGACGATTCACGAACAAGAACCTAATCTGGGAGTTCGGTGGTACTGACGTGGATTATACACACCCGTGTGACAACTACGTAGGCTTCAGACACAGAAAACAGGAAATGCGACAAAACCCACTGGCGTGCCTGGACGTGAATAATCGGTAAACAGCTCAGGATGACGAGAATTACCCATGACTGGGGCTTCTACCTCCTCAAAAATAGTGGATTTTGCCGCTATAAAATACATCGCAGCGCGTAGACGACATTACAGTGCGACCAAACGTTAACTTGGAAAGTTTGAACATTGGTTAAAGCCCGGTACTTCTATATCATCCTCATATCGACGTCCGGCCAGCCTTCGTCTCTGTGTCATCCTTGATCCTACGAGCCTCTTAGGCCTCCCTGATACACTTTTCCATCTGCCCTCTGTTGTTCGAAAGTGATAAATCATTCTTTCCACTATGTTGTCAAGTCGAGAATCGGCTTCTCTAGCTGCTTTATCGCCTCCCCGGCGATCGACTTGCGTAACTTGCGCCGTACATCTGCTTTTATCAGTTGGTTGAACAAATTGCGGGTCAGCACTCTGACATCTTTTCCCGAGCTTCGCGCTTCATTTGTGGTACCGTCCTCCCGGCTAACGATTCGAAAAACTGAGATTATAACGTGAGTAGCAAATGATGACGTACCTGAGATCTTCCGAAACATGAGTACCCCCAGGCCAGAAACTGAGAACAGACATTACGATGGGTAAGAGTACGTTCATGTCTCGGTACTGGAAGAAGTGAGTTTTCGGGGAATCCTGTGTGGCCAAATTCATTGTTCGCTATCGCCATATATATTAGGCGAACGCCAAAGCGGTTACAAGGGTAGATAGATGGTCGTCAATCAGTATCAAGCAATGAGGGCTACTTTGTGTGTAGCGATCACAACGGCGGGAAGAGTGTACTTGTGTAGATATTGATCTACAGACGCCCACTTTCGACAATGGATAGGTGAGGTCTTGCAAAACTTTCAATAAAAATGGACACCCCAAGACTGTTACCACCGCAGCTGCAGTGTCTATTCGACAGCCCAAGTGGTAAAGAAAGTGCTGAGGATGGCTGCTGCTGTTACTTTATTAATATAGAGGGATTTTGAGAAGTCAAGTGCACTTCAATACAGTGCTCTGTAGTTCAGTGATAATCAAACCATTACTCTGCCAAACGGTTGCACAACGTAGCGATAAGAGCGGGATAGAGCATTGACATGCGTCTACAATGTGTGCGGAGTAGAGCAACATGACTGTGAAGCTCAGACCGTAGGGTTAGCACCGATGTGATATGTTTCTTTTTAATTGTGTTCTATCCCTGTTAAAAATTTCACCCTGTCTAATGAGAGTTACATCTGAAGTTACACTGTACTGCTCCAAATGGGCGGAATGTTGAGATGGCCCACACAATCGCTGAAGATTTGTAATATGTGTACACCATCATTCTTCAGCATCAGTCCAGGCAGAGTGCCCCCGCGTGGGGTATAAGTATACGTTTGTCCCATCGCGTATCCTCACAGAAGTGCCTTCTGCACGCACGGAATCGATGCATCCGAGCGCTGTTTCTTCGAAGCCAATGCTCAGGCCCTACGAGCCTTTGTTCTCATGCTGCTGAGGATGTGTGCAGGTATCGAAGTTTAATTCCCCGTCCGCGATAGCTAAACTAACCATGTATATCAGGGATGCAGATCTTCATGGTTGTATATGGGCTGGCCATATTCTCAGAGACACCGCGTGGAAGAAGAGTAGGGAGGTCGGCTTACTTAGCCTTTAGTGTCCTGATAATGTCGCTCTTCTGTACGATGGTCATTGGGACGCTGATACATTTTACAAATCCATTTCTCGGCCTGGGCAGGATGGAACGCGTTTTGTGCTGGTAATATCCTCGGATCAAGATATGGTGCACCTGTGCCTACACCGATGCTTGAACTACGCCCTTGTACTGGTATGCGATGTCACTCTTGTGAGCGAGTATCTGACGATTCACCGTGGGGAAGCTGACTGTACCATAGCTCCTTCGTTGCTACATCATCTGGAAGGATCAGTCATGGATATGCGCAATTCCTGGAATTACTTATATCTCCTCCATCGGTAAGCATACTTTCTGCGATCTCAAGATTGTTCTGCCGCTCATCATAATACGAGTAGTTTTTGCTATCACGCACATTGCCATTCTCCTCCCCCAGAAACAAGTATTGAATGGACTTGAAGCCGCATGGCTTCTGGCCTCGGTTGTAGGAAACGTCAAGACAGCTGGATTGATATCATTTCGCCTCATTTTCGCCAACCGTCGGCTCAACGCTGTGCTCTCTGACAGCCGACCGGAGGCAAACGTTTTCACCAAGGTTTCCAACACCTTAATTGAGACTGCACTTCCCGTTGCTGCAATGGCCGCTCTGTTTCCCAAGGGCATCGAAGAGCAGCAAAAAACAAACATGGACACGCTGGTAAGTGTCTCAAACGCGCTGTACATCATCTCAGTGGAGAGTTCTGCTAGCTCCTTCGCTATCAGGTTATAAATCTCAGTGCTTGTGATAGGCATTCTCTCCCCAGCTGATCATCTATCGGGTTACCCCGGGAAGAACCTGGGCCAATTCTTCAGGGAGCTGCGACGAGATCACGAGTCAACTCGTGCATTCTATTCACGGGAATGGACCCATCACTTTTGCACGTCCGTCTGACAGCGAAGAGCCTGTATCTGTTAATCGAACTCCCTCTCCGAGTCTGCATAGAAGACCACGTAGATACTAAGGCTTAATAGCTTTAAATGCCCTAGCACAGACTAACTAGCTCAGGTTTCCAGAACGTGGCCTTATAGTACCTGTCCTTACACCTGCAAGATAATGGTCTGTTCCAGACCTGTCGAATTGAATGTTGTCTTTGCCAACGGAGACAAGAATACAAGGTAAAGGGATCACAGGACCATTATTTGAAACCCTTCTCGTTATCAAAGACGCTTCTCAGCGTGTTCGCCCAAGATCTTCCGGTCATCACCCTATATATAATGAGCTGTGGTGCCAATGCCTGGCCAAGCACACAGAACTGAGTTAGAGTCAAATATGATGATGTTGATGTAGTTGATATGACTCACAGAAGTCCAAATCCATAAAGGCGTTAAAACATACATAGCGTTGGCAACAGAATCTCGGGGGTTAAGACTCGCGAACCCGGCAGAGACAACGACCAAAATACCAAACAGCGTGAAAGGTAATGCTGATTCGATCAACACAACCAGCGCTCGAGTATACGGCGTTGTCTTTTCCGCAGTGTTGGCTGGCTTGATGGGCAATGCTTGCATATCTTTCTCCATTCCGACCAGTCGAATTGCAATTAGAATAGTCGTCAAAAGGCAGAGTACCGCCACCGAGAGAAAATATGCAGCCATAAAGTCGTAATTGACTGATACAACTCCCGCGCTGATTGGAGCGACATTCTTCGCGAAGTAGATGAAACCAAGGGCTGCGATGAAATAGGACACAAGGTACAATCATAAGTGGTTCATTTCCGTTATGGCAAAACAACTCACCAATTGATGCCAGATATATGACGAGCGGGAACAGGACAATCCAGCGTCTGTCTCTCCACAGGATGTAGCATCTCCAGAGCTTAACATCGTCAGTCGTTCGCCGTGGAAAGGAATAGTCTGGTATACTTACGAGTAGTCCATCTCCAAGTACCTGAATCAAACCGAGAGCCGTAGTACGGGGAATCCAGGACCAAAGCGGCTTCACCCATATAGATGGTGACCGACCATCAGGGTAGCTCAGAAGCTCAACAATCATCACAGTGCTAATCCCATCAAACACCATAACAACGACAGATAAGGCGAGAATCAGGAAAAGGATATAAATGTATATCTTCCGCGCTCTTTGTACCTCCCGAGGGCTAGATAGATACGCCGAAAGACTCTGAATTGACAGACATATCTGCAGCCCTGGAAAAGACGGATTATAAGTGAAGCTTGTGTATTGCTGTTATAGACTTACCGAGACCAGCACTCTGCATGAACAATCCAGCAAATGACAGCCGAAGAATCACTCTGTTATCAGAGCCTGTGTGAAGGAAATCGTATGACATAGCGTGCCCAAAGTACCTGTCTATGGGAAAGGGGAAAACCGAAACGCCCATGACCTCTTACGCATTCTTATAAGTAAGCACTCAAAGCGGAGCGTGTATCTGGGCAGCAGGCAATGTAGAGTGACGGCTTGGTCACTATCATCAGACACGAGCACTGAGCTTCCTCTTGCGCAGGACAGAACACAGGCTTTGACACCCAGCGCTCATGATGGACGATTCGGGGATCATCTTCATATAAACTGGCGATAGTTCTGAATCAATGACCGTTGTGCATCAAAGGTATAATGAATCACAGCGACGTTCATCAGACAAGAGACTTGAACTCGTTGTCCATCTTTCGTGTTGGTCACCTAGTGCCTACGCTTCTATGCTGTTTGAGGAATCGTAAGATTGATCGACAGGGTCCGACTCAGAGGGATGTTCCATACATGTACCATTCATAATGCCGTGAGCTTGTTAGCCCCAATTGCGACCAGGAATTTCGCTGTTATTATGAAGTTACGATATTCACGAAATTGCTGAGAGGCATTCAGGACAATTCGGAAGTCCTGTTTGTGTAGCTTATCTGCTTGGTGCTTGAAGACTGCGGGTGAAACAGATTGAGTCGTTCAACTATGACCTAGGGCATGGGAGACTCTCTTTCATTTAGTCATATGTATGCGATTCCTTCAAGTTCAAGTTCCTGACTCTACCTGGCCGCCCTTGAGTGTATCTGCCTCATCAAAATATTATATTCAGGTTGCTTCAGCCTTCTCATCTACTGAGTATGCTAACTTAGGGTTCGTTCGGATAACACAATACGGTGGAAATCGAAATTTGAATCCGGCAATATTCCCGCAAAAAGAGAATGAGCTCCGGGATGCCGAACAGCGCAGACGGCATGTTACATACGTGAAAGGCTGTTCCGCAGCACCGGGGCAGAGATAAGATGGATTGCGTGGGATAAGGGTAGGTATAAACCTCAGCAAATGTATGATCTAACACCTCAAGGACTGATAGGGATGTCTAGCAGCTTACTGTAGTCTTTAGGAGCCTGCCTACCCAAGCAGATGTGGTTGTGGGTGATAAGATATAGATTAGATAGATGAACTTACATCGCTTACATCATGCTGGCCCATCATCTGGACGTCAAGCCTGTCCAACAGTGTGGTACCCTGTCCCGTCCCGGAGCTCTTTCTCTTTTTGCGAGAATATCGATTTCCACCGTATTATGTTATCCGAACGAACCCTTACACAGGCAACTCAGTTCAGCGATATATCCATGTAGGTAATTCCACGTGTAGAGTCTGGACTCTCCCGCGAAGCTAAATATATACTGGGTGTCAGAATGGGTATACCTGTAGTGCTCCTAGTTACTTATCAGCTGTTTCTGGCATCCTGAAACACCAGTTCTTTAACACTTGTGAGTACAATGAATGCCAATCCGGTTAGCTATAGGCGCTAAACGTCAGCTCACATGGTCCTAGGGTAACATACATTGATTTAACTTCCTCCAAGCGAGGCGCGTAAGAGGGTGTTGAATGCTGCGGCGTCTGTATCTGCACCGGTCATGATAGGAGATCCAAATCAGCAATAAGTATTGTGCGTACCGTGTGTGGCACATCAGTGATACACAGCCACGTTGCAGTTAATTGGCGTGTAACGACGCGTACACGAGTGGAATAGGCGCTCACGGAAGTGTCACATGTATGCGTACCGATCCCGCAACTATACGATTGCATAACACAACCATGCAGACTGTGTGGAGCTAGAGCGCATGCGGAGAAGCAGGAGACCGTCACCATGTCTGCCGAGTGATAATTTAGCCCCAAGACGAGATGCTACAACGGTAGCCTTTGAAGTAGATTGTAGACCGACTGTTTCCCAGGGTAGCTCGCTTACGCACAAGTCTGGTATCAACACTCATGCCCGTGACCTGATGATGCAGACAAGGGGTTAAAAGACGTCATTAACGCCGTTTCCAAGCGAGTAAAAAGAATCCATTGTAACCTTACGGAGATGTCTTCTTCACCGCCAGTTTCGCAGCTAATTCCGTCTACTATCCTTGAAACGTCGGATATGTCTTCTCAGACCTTTTCAGAATGATGGGCCATGGTACAAACGGTAGAGAGTGAGATCGGTCCGCAACTCTTCTGAATATAAAAGCTAGCAAAATCTGCGGATAAGCTCTCAAAGACGAAACCCCGATCCAAGCAGACATGTCCACTCCTAACCGTAAGCAAGCAGCCTCCACGACATTGTTTGCTATTCAACCAGTCATAGACCCTTGCATGTACTACAACAATGCTTGTCAGCAGCTATTTGGCACGCCCCAGCCTCTCTCCGTGTTCGAGTTGGCAGGCAATGAATGGGGAGCACAGGCCATCATTAACGGTGGTGGGTTATCCTTGGTCACTATGAACCTTTATCTCGTCTGACAGTCTCAAAGTCATCATAGGTCAGGGCCAAGGATCCTCTAAGCAGGCTGCCAAGGACTGGGCCGCTTACTGGGCATATTGCTACCTCAGAAACAATTATCCCTGGGCCAACCTTCAAGAAATCACCCTCTCTTAACACGACAGCAGGACCGAGGACTCATACGATGCACCCCCTGTCAAGCTTGAGTACTCGACAAATATCCCACGACCGTTTCTATAACCGTGATTGAATGTGATGCAGTTCTGTAATTAATTTAAGACATCTTAATATATCTGCTCTACCTGTCAATGCTTCATCCCGAGATAAATCAGTGGCCGATTCGGTATCAGTTCTGCCTCCTCTGTCTTCATATACCGAGCTCAGCTCCCGATAACTTTCTCGAACGCCCAATGATCAAGGCACTTCTACATGCGCCGACGCAACGCTAAGTGGGCGCCTCGCCGAGCAAATATCGACTTCCTCCTATTGAGGTACATACAGATACATTGACTGTACCATCACTGTACCATCAATCCACAAATTTAACCGCCACCGTAAATCCGCTGGCCACACAGCTCGGCCTGAAAGGGATCTCCGCACGCGTGATGGGCGCTTATGGGTTTCCCGCATCGTTTACCCTTTATTTGCGCTTGATAGGCTGCCAGCGTGGGTACTCAGAACTAGTCAATTCTACGGAAAACTATCTTCTGAAATAGAATAAGAGCCACATTTACGAGAGAAACCTGTGACAATATGTGCCGTGACCATCAGAGTGCCCCGAGCCAGACTCCGATGCACTGCGTCCCGTCGAGCCGGAGAGGAGTTTTATCTGGATAAAAAGATCCTTTGCGCTTAAAGATCATCGTTCAACGAGGAATCTGAACTCGGAGTTGTAACACACAGAGGAAAATCTTTGTTCTCCAGCGCTCACGAGTCCACTGCCATCATGGCTGTGCATGACTCCGAACACTTGCCTCGACCGGATTCGGAGCTATCACCGAGGCAACAGACACGCGAGCTACTGCTCCGTTTTGACCATCCAGGCGGTGTGTGCGGTTTACTCCCTTGCTGTTCCCATCTCCGCACAGTTGTGCAATCATGACACCACACCGTACAGGACGATGGTTCTTGTCGAGCGACGACAGGCGGAATTGTCACCCAGACGCAGAACAGCTGCAAAGAGCTGTTGAAGGATAGGAATGCAGTGGAACAGTACACCGACCGTTACGGCATTGGTGTTCAAACCTCCGCTCCTTATTAATACCCCCGTCAGTTCCACGTCGCTTCCAACGCCTCGGGCACCCCAGCCGTCATCGCTTCTGCAGCTTCAGGCACTTCATCCGCCCATTACCCAACTCACGAACACGCACACGGCGCCGAGCATTTGTTCACCTTCGCATGGCTCTTTTCGACACGTATACTCAGCAATCCCACAAGGCTACCAGGACCTCGACACCCTGCAGCACCAGAACTTACGCCGCCAACACACACAGTCGCAACTGCAACCCGAGGTCAGAGCAAGTGTCAAAATGGACCATAACAGTCCAGAGACGGCGCTAATCTCCAACATTCTACACGACTTCACACGGGACTGGCTCATGCAACTACAATCCGATCGATACCACCTCAGCCACATACCCGGAGGCACTAATGATACACATGCCATCCCCCCTGGCTTCCCCTTTACGTCCACAGAACTCCGCACAGTCTTTCACTGGATTCAAATCATCCCACACCCAACCATTTATCACCTCTCGGAAGAGAGACGCATGGCGTACCGCGTCGCGTTGCGATATCACCATGAGATGAAAAGTTGGGTCGCATTCTGCGGTGAGTAATCCTTGTACTTTCCACCAACATTCTATCGTCGATTCGTTCGTCAGTTCCACAACTTCCATTTTGAGTTCTGTAACCGTTTTCAACTGACCAGTTGCCAATTAATGATGTACAGGAAACTTTATACTTGCAGACCTGCGCTTGAGACGGGAGGTTGAGAATGATGATGATAATGTCGCTCGGATTACGTCAGATATGGTTTTGAATGGCCTCGCGATGTCCGTTATTCGACGAATGCCATTGATCTTGGTGGTTACATTCCGCGTGCGGATTGAGCCCTTGCGAGACCCGGCCAATGTAGAGGTCGTGGAGCTGAGGCAGGAGGACGATACACTTTTACAGACATTGGGTTATCACTATATCTAGAAATGATGGTTTTACGCGCCGTTGTGTACGAGGTTCAGTCTCTTCAACGTGCATTCATGTCTAGAGTTTTAGATCAAATACCCGATAGACACACCCTTTACTGTATCATAGAAACGTGTATAGTTTATAAAAACGTAGATTGCTTCAAGGAGTGTGATTTATGGTGTGTAACTTCCGACCAAAATGAAAACATACGTAAACAGCAAGTTATTAGCGCCCAAGGATTGGGCTATATGAAGATAATGGAGCATAGAGATAGAACAAAGGCAAAAGAACGTGGTTCGGTCCCGAAGAACCCGATGGACGGAAAACATGGCATGGACATGTGATGGACGGGAGTATATGAGGAGGCATCTCGCCTCAGAACGTACGCGCCAAATAAAAATGGCATCACTTAATGGTACCACGAGTTGAACACAAAGGAAATAGGGGTTAGTTGGAACGTCCACGTCCCACGAGCGAGAAACAAAGGTGAAAAAAACCAAACAAATACTCAATGCTCTCGATGCTTGTGCTGGGTGATAGAATCCTGAATACGTCGAACCCCCTTCAATATCCGCCTCCACCAAGGTTGTTCCACCGATTTAACCCCATTCTTCCGATTTGACTCTGCCTTTGTCGTAGTGTTCGACAAAGGATGCCCCTCCCCACCTCTATCATCGTGGTGAATAACGGTAGCAGGTGGGGAACCCCGCGGTGTTTCAGGCTGTGAGTATATGGAAGGCGTCTCTCGGCCACTAGCAGAGGAGGGTAGCAACCCCAACTTGAAAAGGTTCATCGACCCCCCTGCTCCATTCGGGATGTTGATTCCGAGACCCAAATCAAGCGCCTGATGGATCCCGAGGTGACTTTCCAACCCGTTGTGAAGCTCCTCAATCTGATCGGGAGTCATCATTGGAAAATCTACGGGAGGGACGGGGAGCCCTTCATCTTTCGGTTCCGGGTTTGCAGATGGCCCAGCCTCGATGGGTGTCTGAGGCGAGGTGGAATCGGATAGAGAAGATGCGGACGGTGTCTTGTCCTTGTTTGTGGAGCCAAGGACGGTTTTCATAATGGAATCCCAATCGTCCGATTGATCTGTACCGAGGTTGATTGGGCCAAGGGCTGGTGGAGGTTCGGAAGCTGTGATTGACGCTTCGTCTTCATCGTGTTGCGAAGAGATCGAAGTTGTGAGGGCAGGCAGGTAGTTCCATTCCGGGGATAAGGACCGTTTCGATGGGCGTACATGGGAGTCAAGAGATGCGGGGCGGATGGCAGAGAACAGGAGACCGTCCTCGGCTACGGTATCGTCCTCTTCGGTTATGAAACCACCCCACTGGCGGTTCCTTTGACGGTCGATGGGAGTTCCTCGTCCTGTGTACTTTGTGATACCGGGCCATGAACCTCGAGACCCCGAGGGCATGGTCATCGAGGAGAGTTGAGGAGTCGAAAGCTTCTTTGACGATTTCATTAAAGGTGAGATAGCTTGAGAAGCAAACGACCTGGTTCGCGAAATTGGGCGGTGGGCTTCGGGTGGTGGAGAGGGAGGTGGGGAAGGTGACGCAGGAGGTAAGTGGGAGGTGGAGGGGACCGGCGAGGAGGGTGCGGATAAGCACGTCAAGTCAAGTTCGAAGTCCATGAACCCTTCAAACGTGGTTGCCTCGAAGTGCTTCGTGGAACTAGAGGCTCCCCGAGGTCGAATAGTCGAATGGTCATCGCTTCCTTCTTCCCGTGAAGCTGTAGCTTTGGCCTGTGCCTCCACAGCTACCAAAGCATCGTGAATATCTTCTGGACGGTAGAGTAAAGACCTGCCACACATCGTAATTGGGCAAGAGGACATCGGAGGCGGGGAGACTTCACGTACATGCTTCCGTGAACGAATGCTTCGTTTGAATGGTCTTTTTCCGTGAAAGGAGGGAGATAATTCCAGTCACGGAAAGAAAGGGAAAGCAGGGATTTGGCAGGAGGTAGAGGCGGATAGATGGGTGGGAGGGAAGCAAAAGAAGGGCCTCGAAAGCAGCTGGAGGCGATTGGGTTCAAAAATGGACCCACGGAGACTTCGGTGTACTTAATAAGACCTACTGTTCTGGAAACGCGTTGAGGTGCCCGGGAATTACGTTCGAATAGTGGTCTCTTAGCGGCGGAAAGCTTTGAACAGCTTTTGAGTTTAATAGAAGGCTGCTTGAGCTTGGAGCAACGAGGTCACGATCCTGATGACGTGGTCAGCTGCGCGACAATCCAGTAATGATTTCTATTCGGGAAGTATTGAGAAGCAAGCTAATGAGAATCAAAAACAGCACTCCTCACCACGTTGTGTTCGTGCAGTAGAAAGTGTTGGCGTCGATCGACGTGGTAGAGGAACCGGTCATGCGTTACATGGCAGAGATTCCCCTACATCAATCCAAGAAGACAAGTTAAAGGATACTTCAAAGACCCGACGCTCAAGCAGCGTCGATGGCTTGGTTTGAGTATAACCTCATAGGCAAGTCGAGCGCGCAATGGGCGACTCAAATTAATCAAAATCTGTATACATCTTGACTTCTCGATCGAAGCAGAGTTATAGGCCTGAAAACTGTCGGCCGAAGTGCGCCTTAATCAGCGCTGTTGAAGACCGCCTACAGCCTCACCTCAATGTCCTGGAATCCTTGACTTGATACGTATAAATCTGGAAGCACTCGGAGATTCGATGCTCAAGGCAGCTCTGAGCTCAGCTCGAGGCAAAAGGTTATTTTCAAATTGGAAAGAGAAAAGACAATTTGCAGATGCATATCGCCGGGCTTTGCATATGTTAGGATGCAAAGATGTCGCCTCCCGAATCCATGCTTCAACGAGCTTCAATTGAATTCAACGTTCCTGTGCAGGAGTCCGGAGACTCCAACTGTGCAATATGACCTCAAGATTTCAGCTCCATCCCTGTTGAACCAGTCCTCCGTCATAGGTCTCACAAGTGGTCGGTGACCGTGTGTCTGTCATCCCAGGTCTGGTTCAGAGTCCCAGCAACGGTTATAAGAAACAGAAGCATTGTAGTAAGCCTGTTCGCCCCACATCCGCCACTTTCAAGGCGTTCATCTTTCAAAAGCCCACCGTCCTATTAATTAACATGAGCAGATTTGGTGGGAAAAACAGTGGTCGACGAGCAGCGACGGACAGTACGTCTTCTTGAACATGCTTTGGAGATAGGTATTAATGAGCTTGGATCTGTAGGTTTCGGCAGGGACGATATTCCTTATGACCCTAGCAGTCAGCCTTTGTTTCATCGACTATAGCCCAGCTCTCTTACCTTCCCTCCCACCAGACCGTGACTTCCTCGAAGATAGCAAGTCGTACTCCTCACCATTCCGTACCCTTTGTCTCACTTCGAATCCGCCATAGATGGAAGTCGAAATGATAGTCTAGCAGGGAACGGATCCCCATACGCAGTTGACAGCTGTGAGTAGCTATCTTGCTCTGCTATGCTTACATATCTTCATGGACGGTCTTGAATCCAGTCGGCAATCCTGTTAATGATAGACAGGGCCAGGTCAGGCAGCCCGCCTCGGGTCCTGGATTCGGTGAGTAGCCTACATTACATACTCCTTGAGCTACCAGGGCTAATCTGTCACCACTTTTTCAAGGATATGACAGTGACAGCGGTGGCTACGCCAACGATAACGGGAATACTGGTCGATATGACAGTCATAACATCCGCGGCGACGATAATTGTCAGATTCTCCGTTCTATTATCCAATCCATGGCTCATGGACATTGCAGATAACAGAGGCAACAACCTGCCCTCTTCGATGAAGCGAGGCCAAGACCAGTGTACTATCTGTTCCCCTCGTCACATCAAACATACTCATTACTTATATTTATTCCTAGACGGCTTTAACGAGCCTCGCTACGATCATCCTAGCCAGAGGAATTACGACACATACGAAAGTCGACGCGGTAAGGAACCTTGCCCCTTTCTTGTTTTGACGTATCCCTAACCCACCTCCTCTTTTCGTCTAACCTAGGTGTTGAAAATACTTCCGGGTTGCGCGATCCTCTCCAGACTGACACCCGTCAAAAAAGCAACCCCAATCGGCACGAAAGTGGTCCTCAGGGGAGGCAGCAACCTTCCGCGTCGCACGGTGAGTTTTACCAGGCCATAGTTGGTCAACGGAAGGGAATTGACGTGTCTTGAATAGGTGGTCTCATGAGTAAGGCCAAGAACTTGATAAAGGAAGCTAAGGACATATTGTAATGTGGAGTAAGCGAGAGGTGACATGATTTCATGAGTGCTGAAGTCTTTTGGGTGTGTGTATTGCACGATGTGGTGCAAGTGGTCAAATGGGTTACGATATTGTGTATCATATGAAGGGGGCTTTGATGGGTTAGCTTTGCGTCAAACGTTTCGTGCATTGTCCTCGTGGCGAAACTCCGGATTTGTCTTTAATAATCAAATTGTATCAAATGCTTGTACATGCTTCTCATTGACCTTGTATTGGTATTTCTAATTTGTACTGTTCGTTGGCAACTTTGATCGTTTGCATTGTACCTACGGCCACTGTGATCTCTCTTCAAAGCCCTTTGTACTAGGAATTGATAGTACAAGGGTTGCTAGAAAATTCGATGCGGTTGACATGGAGAAACGCACATACTACAATGAGCGTGTGATATTCCTTCTTTCCGCCGTTCTTTCCCTTGGCTCACTCCGAGTGAGTGTGGGAAGCACACTGTGATCCATCCAGGGTTTCATCCAGAGCTTTCATCGACTGAGTGTTCCTCGACATGATTCGCGCGAGTAGTGACAGTACCAGTAACGCAACAAGGCAAAGGATGGGACCAAAACACTGTGTGGACGACAGACATGACATTTGGGCTCTCACCATTCTCCGAGTCGACGTTCACCCATAGCTCTCCTTTCAACACGCAGTCTCCAATACTCAGTTTACCCTCGAGCTCTGGATACTTTCTGAGCCAATCGTCTACTTCACTGTTCTGATCTCTATTCTCATCTGTTGCATATTCGTTAGAGCTCTCAATGCAGTCGAGCTCGGCGTCGAAAACACCACGCCATTCTTCGAATGCGAGTGCGCGAACGGTCACAGGCTTCAAGACCATCCAAGCGCTTTTCTTACTGGTGGGGAGATGTTTGAGCTAGTAAGCGTGTAACAGGGCACTTAGGAGTACGTCTGCGAAGGGGTAGTAGATAATATTGTGATCGTCGCTCAAGGCTGGAGAAGGGTTCGGGCTCGCGGAGTCGAGGCAGAGGTCGATTGTTGGCAGGTCTACGGTAACGTTGGCGAGGATACTTTCTTGTTCCTCGTCAAAGAAGAGGGGGCGGTACACTGTAAGGAGCACAATGGGATTGAGGGATGGAAGGTTTGGTTAGGCTTGTGGCTTTGCGCTGAACGGAACCTACCTGGACTTTTGCGAAGCGTGAGGTGAACGGCGGCGTTGCGTGCAGTGGAAGAGATAACGAGGACACTGGATTGGAGAATCGCATTAGCAGTCGCACCTACGATGACTCTACAGCTGGTGGCGTCTGCCCAGAACGCTGACTGGCCAAGAAAGGGGCGGAGCGTTGTCAGAACGCGTCGAACGTAGCTATCTCGCATCCTTAATATCTGCATGTCTGGTCACAGACAGTCAGGGTGTAGCGTTGGAGGCCCGAAGGCAGCAGTAGCGTACTAGTAGACGTTGACGTAAGTGAGATAGCGCAGTGGGTGGTGACCGGTGACTGGCGGATGGCGGAAGAGGGAAGTGGAGGTAAGCAGGGGCGCAGCGCGTATTTAACCCCTAATCACCCAATCTACTTTGTGGACATTCGTCACGCGTTTGTTCCTGCCGGTGCCTATACCGAAGAAAACCATCATAGCAGGTATTTATGGCGGACAAGGTGGGAGAATGTCAAGACACGGCCTGGGACGAGGGGTTCTGAGGGATAGACGTGACTGGCTCCTACCCGCCAAGGACTTGAAATCCATGAACTTTGAGTTATATCAAAGTTGTTGCTGGGAGCTTCCACTGCAAGCTATCATGGAATATGGACAAATTGCACGCTTGACAGAGATACAGTTCACCTGTGTTTCCGCCTCTGCCAATGATGCAAGATCGAGCAGCTCAAGGTCCACATCCCTCACTTCCCTGGCAAGAACAATCATGTCCGTTGCTTTGTGCATATAATATTTGATTGTCAAGGTCATACTGCGCCAATTCGACTCACGGATCACGAAGCGCAGTGTTGGCAGTGACCAAGATGCCTTAACGACAATGGAACTTGAGGTTGAGGGTCTTGATGTTGTGGAGGAGAAGCAGTCCGAGTGGTCTGATGCGCAGGGTGAGGCTGCAGAGGCTGAAGCGAATGATGTTGACAACGGACATAGTAGGTCATATAAACAGGGTTTCTTTGCTTAGTCACTGTCAGTATCAGCGTCCGCTACCGGCGCCAGCACCACTGGCGAGCCGTCAATCTCTAATCGACCGCCATACGATGTTCGCAGGATTATCATCCTTGGTGTGTGATCTCAATCATATGGATTGTTTGACATATGGCTCTAAGATTTCCTAGCGGGAGGAGAGGGAGAAAAGACGTCAGGAGAAAAGCAGTCGCAAGGCCATCGCCAGCGATCGTGCTGGGCCAGAGCGAAAGGGAGGCTTGCCCGTGAATACTGAACCAATCGCGCCCACAACTGGCCCTATCAATGTCGATCAATCTAGTGTGTCCGCAGCTTCGACGTAACGCTGGTGTGGATGCTGATCAGACTCTGAAGGCTCGCCGGAAACCGGACATACCCAAGCAACCCCACCACAAGCATCCAAGGAGATCGAGCCTACTTTCCGCATGGGAGGTTCAAGTTTGTTCGAATCACACCATATGAAAGATGACTTCGTCAGAAGCGCCCACAACACCCACGACTACGCCTCCACCTTTTACTATGTTCCTCTATCAGAAACTCAGGGTGCGCATGTTTTGATTTTACTGCCAGCTCCCACTCCCTGACTTAACACGCATACGGGAGCCAGATGCGAAGCTATTTCTAGAGATCATTATGTGGATTAGCGACATCAACTATCCCGCCATCCAGGCCTACAACTTTGAAAGGCGTGTTGCGGGGACGGGGGTGTGGGCCTTTGACGACCCAGTTATTGGGCAGTGGCTGAAGGGCGCATTGCACATTCTATGGGGAATCGGCGTGCGTAAGTGCGACGCAGAGATTTCACTAACACTATCCTGACATTTTTTTATTTTAGCGGGTGCTGGAAAGACGATACTCTCGTATGTCCCCTACCTGTTCATAGATCATCCTTCTGACGGCAGGACGAAGATCTATTATCATAAACCACCTTACGCAGAAGGCCAAGGCCAGCAAACGCATCTGCGTTGCGTATGCCTTTTCTCGATGCACGGACCTGTTTACGTGCAGGCAGGTTCTCGGTGGTCTCCTGCGCCAGGTCGTTCAAGATCACCCCCTCACCCTCTCGTATGTAAGGCCCATGTACGAGCGTCACCTTCGCCGCGGCACTCGGCCGTCCCAGCGTGAAGTGTTGGAGGTCCTTCGAGACATCTTCGAATCGGATCTATTCGATGAGAAGTTCTGTACCCTGGATGGTCTGGACGAGGCTTTGACCGATACGCAGGTTGACATTCTCGATGCTCTTTCTGAGCTTCCGGTAAACGTCCTTGTCATGTCGCGCCCCCTACCGCTGTTCAAGGAACTCGTGCCTGAAGCAACATTCATTGCTATCAAAGTGCACAAAGCCGACATCGAACAACTGATCGACGAGACGCTTCGTAAGAACAAATTGCTACGGCACTTACTAGAGAACGAGGGTTGGAAGGAAAGGGTTCTCCAGACGGTAGTGAAGAAGTCGTCTGGGATGTGAGTGGCCTCCGGATTTATTGCAATATCACCCACTCAACCGCTCTGTTGTAGGTTTTTGGTGGCTTCCCTACAGCTCGACATCCTTGGTGGTAGCATCAGTATCAAGAGCCTGAGCTCAGCATTGGAGACGCTCCCTGTTGGCATTGAATCCATGTATGAGGCCACCATGGAGCGTATCGATGGGGGCCCAACACCCCATTTGGCCCTTCAAGCACTAACCTGGCTCGTATATGCTCGGGAGCCGCTCACGATGGACGACCTTAGACATGCCCTTGCAGTCAACACAGAGACATTCACATATGATTCTGACCATCTGATCGACCCAGAAACGCTATTTTCTGCATGCTGTGGATTGATCACCTTCGAGCCCGAGACTAAACTCGTTCGCCTTGTCCGTACGTGCCTCTCACTATGTGAGCTTGGGTCATAGCTTATGCAATGTACATTCAGATTACACCGCGGGCGACTTTCTGAAATCATACATTTCCAAAGTGGATCCTGATGTACAGGCCAGATTGGCTTGTACGTGTGTCGCTCGTCTTCGAGGATGTGGCTTCGAGAACTACGAAGGCAATATTGACAGTTACAGTGCTGATGTCTTTACAAGGCACCCCTTTCTCAAAATTGCCCATCAAAACTGGGCAACATATGCGCAATTGTCGGTATCACTGCCACCCTTTTTCGGGGATTTCGTCCTGAACTGTCAACGCTTTCCCTGGCAGTATGATGATTCCTACCCATTTGACTTCCTTGATTCCATCCAGCTTGCCGCTGCGTGCAACTTCCACAGTCTGCTTGGGCGGTGGCTGGGTTTAGACCCCTCGCCAATCAACCACTCACTTCCTCTCACCCTCGATGTCACCTCCAAATCGGCGCATGGTCGCACTGCACTAGCACTCGCCGCTGCCAACGGACACGTCGAGACCGTCCAACTTCTCATTCAAGTCACAGGAATCGATATCCGATGCCCGGATAACCGAGGATGGTCTCCTCTAATATGGGCCTCAGCTCAGGGCCATGTTCAGGTCGTCAATCTGCTTCTTGAACTCGTTGATGCGGCCCATGTCAATGCAGGTCGTCCGACTGCGCTCATGCAGGCGGCTCGTAATGGCCACACGGAAGTCATGAAATCCCTTCTCTGTATCCAGGGTATCGATGTCAATGTCAGAGAACCTGGCAAAGCTGACAGAGTGGGTCGTTCAGCGCTCGACCTTGCGGCCTATTATGATCGCGGAGATGCGGTTCGACTGCTCCTTGGAGTTGAGGGCATTGATACCAGCGCATCTCACTGGGATGACGGGACAGGCATTACGCATGAAAGCATTGATGCTGAAGCAGAAAGGGAGGACAGTGGAAGGATAGCATTGGGTAAGAACTCTGGTATCACAGAAAGTGCGAAGATAGATGCGACTATCGAGGTGAGTTACCGGTGGTACCTGCAGAATGATTGAGCTTACGCATTCTGGGAAAAAATTAGGAGTTTATCCCACAGAACTCTGACGTTCCAGAGGTTCCGCCCTCTCCTCTCATGCACGAAATCGACTTGTTCCCTGTTGAGTATCTGATGGGTATCACAAGTGACCCTTTCGACGTACGTCCCAACCTAACAGCAAGAATGTGTTGCTTATCCCAACGTTCAGACAAATGACGGCATCCCTGACGTGCCACCTTCGCCGTTGCAGCACGATATTGATTTATTCCCTGTGGAGAAGTGGACCGGAGATGTCCCGTCGATGGAGGAGGTAGCAGGGTCATTCTCTGGGGAGGAAGAACTCTCTCCCGAGAAGGATAGCACACAGCGGTAAAAATTGGACGAGGGGCAGTGAATTACGACGGATTCTGGATTCGGATTCCAAAACGACTACTGTGTGTTTTAAAAACCCTGATGTATGTTTTGACATTTGTGGGCATATCTTTCCATAATGAGGGCGTCTTTGTTATCGTTATCGATGGTTGTGATCTAGATGTAAGTACATACCTTGCCTTCAACCAAATTGTAACGTAGCCTACCGTATACGCTATGTCCAGTGTACAAGCAGTAAGCAGTGCTTCTCACTAGCAGTCGAGGGCCTCTATAACGTTCGCATCGATCAAGAATGCACCTGTTGTACCAGGACCTCCAAAGATTGCAAGGACCGATGGCAGGGAAACCACCTTTAAAGAGTTCCACCGTCGCAAATTCACTATGAAGATAGACTCAGTCTACTTTAACCGGAGCCCTGGACCAGATACGCGGGTACGCTGTGCAGTCTTGATATCGTACAGTTTCATCCTATCTGATGACGACAAGCTGAGTATGTCATCTCCAAAGTGATTCCATCTAAGATCCAATTTGACATTATTTTATCAGCATCTGCGGATGTGCCTTTGCTTGCCGACATGAATAGGTCGAATACAGAAGGGGTGGCATTCCCGGATATAGCTGAGAACTATCCGGATAAGCAAGAATTTGTGAAGGTGGGGCACGTTGATGGAGTGAAGTTAACTCGGCTTGCCCCGGAGGTTATGCTGGAGGTATTGGGAGTGGGGGCTGGAGTCGGCGGGATGGGCGTAGAGTATGCGCACTCTGATGTAAAGGACTACCTCATCTCCCTGCAGCCAGTCCGACTCGAGATTGATGGCAAAGCCACGCAGCTAATGTGGTAAGTGATAATACCCATAAACCATTGTCTTGTATCCATTGAATGCATCACAGGCGTTGCAGAGACGATCGTGGAGTGTTTTACCCCGGTACTGTCCAGACACTCATCGTCGTCGAAAAAGACACTGGGAATCATGACGGGTGGTTCCCCTTTCGGCTTCATTTGAGCAGCGATCTTCGGGTCAAGGTGAAGAACTCGTGGCAGATCCTCAGTCTTGTCCACTCGCTCAGCAACCGTGAAGGTTGGCACTTTAATATCCGGGGAAATTACAACAAGGAAGCTGCGGCACAGGCTCTCAGTCAGGCATGTGGGGACGAGGAAGGGACGTCTCACCTTGTTGGGTTAAAGGTTGCTGCTATAGACTGGCTTCGTGTATGCAAACAAGGAAGCTGAGACGGCTGCCTGCATGGGCACATCATTAGGTTTAGGTTTTTTGTACTGTATGGCTATTTTCTTGGTCCCATTTCACTCGTCTTGCCCTTTGTAATGTTTTCTTTTGAACCAGAACAGGCACTAGAGACCGTCCGAGAGCTGCAAGATGAGAAGATTACTGAGCTTTTGCGTACCCTTATCCCAGGAGCTGGCGCCTTTACTTTAACTGGGGGAAGTAAGCTCAACGACTGTGGGGCCATATTTGGCTCTTCTGGGGGGGGCACAAACCATGAAAATAAGAGCGTGTAGATGTAAACGACGGGAACAGGTATGCCGGGAAGGGCCGGTCACCGGTCTAGCGCCTTCCCGCCTCCCGCCTTCTTGATCCTCCGCCACGAAACACGTGGTTCTTGCGTCATCGTTTTGACGGCCCTCTGAACGGGCCACTCGGACTGAAGTTTGACCGTTCTGATTTGGTTCTGATTCAATTTTCCCCTTCTCTCATCCATTCTGCAAACAGAGAAATCTCCTCGAGACGTACGACCCACAAGCATTGAATATGAACAAACCCTTACTCAATGGTCGCGTACACAATCAACCTCCGCACTGTTACCAATGTCAACGATATCCCTCTTGCCACTGGTAGCGACGCATTGGGTCGCGTCTCATATGATTCACTTCATCAGGTGCTTATTACGCATAACGCGGTGCTATGAGCGCTGCGGCCTGCTCGATAGCGTCTACTTATTCGTAATATGAAATGGTGCGTTGTTGGATCACAATAAAAGTGCGACATTGCAACTGATCTTGATATTCCCCAGACCTATAGCCCCTTCGAATCCTGGTCACTGGGAGCTTATTGCACAGACGGAGCTTGCTGCCGTCTTCCAAAACCCATTCGTTGAATTCAGCCTCAATCTCTTAGCCCTATCAAGCCTGGTCTGGCTTGGCGTCGGGAAACGTCCCGGTGTTTGTTACCCATTTCAGTGGTGCGTTACGAATTTCTGCAGTTATCTGCATGGTTTGGGTCGAATGCGCTGCTGAGTTCGGCTCAGGTCTTTCCGTACAATGGGAACGATAACCAATCATAACGGCTACTTATATTCAAGAGTTCGGATGGGCAGTGACCTCAAATCTCCCGGCACGCCCCAGCAATGGACGTTCAGACGGTACTCGATATTGCCATTGGCGTAATTACTGTCGCGTTTGTCGTCCGGCGACGACGACGGGACGTCCGAAGCTGCGGATATCCGCTTCCTCCCAGTCCCAAAGGACTGCCTATTATCGCAAACGCGTTGAGCATTCCAGTCAGGTATGAGTGGGAGGTGTATCGACAATGGAGCAAGGATCTAGATTCGTATTCTTCAGCCGCTCCCGTTTGGAATTGCTCCTCATTGTCCAAGCGGTGCAGGCTCGGATGTCGTCTATGCACACGCGCTGGGATTCTCTGTCGTTGTGCTGAACTCGAAAAAGGCTGCAGTCTACCTACTCGAGGTCAAGTCAGCCGTCACTTCTAGCAGGTTCGTCCTCTACTGTTCCTTCGCCCTCGCTGAACTGACGTCGACGTACTAGGTATAATCCTCCAATGTCGTGCGACCTGCTTGAGTGGGGCTACCTCATCCCATTAACACAACATGGAGAGGAGCTTAGGGCAAAGAGGAAAATGTTTCAGCAGCATTTCCATCCCAACAACCCGTCTCAGCATCGCATTGGAATTGACCAGAATCTACCGGAAATGCTGGTTCGACTGCTGGAAACCCCGAAAGACTTTCGTCACATCAATGCGCTGTCAGTCTCCATCTTCAGGTTCACTCGGCATAATGCTAAAGGGCCGACGAAACAGGTTTATGGGTGAGATGGTGTTCGGGCTTACGTACGGTATCAAGGGCGAAGCCTCTGCGGACTACTACTTGAAGATTTTGGAAGAAGCGTTGGCACCACTCTTCAAGGCTTCCGTTCCTGGCGCGTTCTTCGTCGACATCTTTCCGTTTTTTAAGTTCGTTCCTGCGTGGTTTCCAGGTGCAGGGTTCAAGAGGATGGTACCGGGGTGGCATGATCTGCCACACCGAGATCATTGAACGTGTCGCTTCTTCTGGGTTTGACCTAGTTGGGTGGATCTGATGGTGGATGTCTATGGGACGCCAAACCCATTCTTTTGTCTCGATTGCGTACACCAGAGGGGACGCCAACGGAACTCTGAACGAAACGATGACTCGCCATATCAAAGATGTTGCTGCGTCCCTGTATGCAGGTGAGTAGGACTAGCCATGTATATTGGTCCTCGATTTGCTGACCGCTTTGTGACTACTATTCAGGAGGGACAGAAACGACACTTGCTATGTTGGATTACTTCTATGTCGCCATGACACTGTATCCGGATGTTCAAGCCAAAGCTCAGAAAGAATCGGACGACTACCTCAAAGGAGAAAGACTTCCCAAGTTCGATGATCAACCTTATTTGCCGTATGTCACGGCGTTGGTCAAGGAGCTCTTGCGGTATGTTAGGGTTTTACTGCTTCATGTACCGCTCCCATCTATTTTATGTCACTACTAGGTGGCAACCCGTGTCACCGCTGGGTGCGTAGCAGATGGTTTTGACTCGATTTCGCTGTTGACGTGACTCCCCCAGATGTACCGCATCTCTCGACCGAAGACTATTTCTACAAGGGTTACTTCATACCGAAAGGAACTATCATTGCAGCCAATCAATGGTTCGTCCCTTTATCTCCGAGACTCCACTCCTTGGACGCTGACAACCTTGTATAGGGTCATGCTTTACAACGACGAAGACTACCCTGATGTCGAGAACTTTAAGCCCGAACGATATCTAACACGCGAGGGTCAATTGGATAGCTCTGTACTCCAACCTGAATCAATTGCCTTTGACTTTCGGCGAAGGTTCGTACATATACGTTTTCGTCGCTCACATGTAAAGTCGGATACATTGACACTGAGCCGCCTTGCAATCAGTAGAATCTGCCTTGCTTCGCACATCGCCTCGATTTTATCTGTGCTTTCTATCGACGATGTCGAACATTTCGATCATGCTAGGAATTTTAAGGTTGGAATCGCGAGGTACGTACTGTGCCTCGAAATATCATGGTTTAATTTGATTGTGCTAACCTTTCGACCTCCTTGTAGGGCACAGACGGAATTCCAGTACAGGATTGAACCTCGGTCGAAGGATGCTTAAATCCTGATTCGAAACCTTTCCCTGTGAACGTTTGAAACCTCCGATTGTGTATGAATTGTCCCAGCAACCATTAACCTCGACTCGGGACTGTTGACATCTCAGTCTGTAGTTACATCTATTAATAGAAAAGGTGCTTCTTTGATCGGTCCAATATCTGGGGATATGACATGGATGCATGACGTCCTGTCAACCGCTGTACATCTCATGGATATATGAACCCAGCTAACACCACTTGTGACTTTATTCCCGCTTTTGTTCCCTTACCACTATGAGCTACGGGCCCGCCCTTTGTGCTGTACTTGGGATCGTCTTCACTTACATAGTGATTCGAAAGCGGAATTGGAATGCGAGATGTCGAGGACTTCCTCTCCCGCCAAGCCTCAAAGGTCTGCCGATTCTTGGGAACGCACTTGATGTTCCGATATTGTTTAATTGGGAGGTGTATCGCCAGTGGGGCGAGCAACTAGGTGAGCTCAGGCGGTCTGATGGGATTTTTGTTTGTAGGCGAGCTGAATTGAACGATGTACGGTGGACTAGGTTCCGATGTTGTCTATGCGGATGCGTTTGGGACTCCTATTGTTGTTTTGAACACCCGCAAGGCCGCAGTAGAGATATTGGACATTCAGTCTGCGGCGACCTCGAGCAGGTGGGCTTTAACTTTGTGGAGAATACCAATTTGTTTGTTTAACATCCTTTGCAGGTTCTCTGCCCCAATGGCATGCCAATTGTCGGAGTTTTTTTTTGCTAAATCCATCCGCCTCTTCTCATACTACTCTATATCTACACTCCAGGATGGGTTGGGGGTATATCCTTCCTCTCGCACCGTACGACGCAGACTTTCGCGCCAAACGAAAGTTGTTCCAGAAACATTTTCATCCACTGGATCCTAGTCTCTACCGAATGGGGATAACCAATAACTTACCTGGGCTGCTCAATGAATTACTGGAGAATCCGGAAGGATATCGACAAGCCAACCTTCGGTGGGTTTTCGTTTCCTCGCCCTCATGCCTAACTAACTTTAGTTCGTCCACAATGCTCGTTAGGTTTATTGCGGGGGTGATCTTCAGACTTGCGTATGGGATCCACGGAGCAGATGAGATGGATTACTATATCGACCTCACTGAAAAGGCGCTGGCTACGGCTGTTGCTGCGTCTAGTCCCGGGGCGTTCTTTGTTGATATTTTCCCGTTCTTGAAGTATGTGCCGGGATGGTTTCCTGGAGCTGGATTCAAGCGGAAAGCGAGCGAATGGCGTAAACTTTCTGATCGGTTTGCGGAAGAGCCTTTCGTAGATTCGCTCGAGCAAATGGTAAGTCATAGTGTCAGTCACTGGGAAGGCTTCTAATTAGACCACCGCCTCCTAGCATTCGGGCAGAGGAGAAACCTCGTTTGTTTCTAGAGCCTTTGAAACGGTATACGCCGATGGAACTGGAAGCGAAACAGCTCGCCGACACATCAAAGAAGTTGCGGCATCTTGCTATGCTGGTATGTCAACTGTATCTATCAATTGTTTCCCTGTTCAAATTCCAAGTGCATGATCTGATTCAGCTGGAACCGAAACGACTCTTGGAACGTTGGACTTCTTCTATCTGGCCATGACACTTTACCCTGAAGTCCAGGTCAAAGCTCAGAAGGAACTGGATGACTATTTGAAGGGGGAGCGCCTTCCCAATTTCGAAGACGAACCTCATTTGCCGTATATCTCAGCGATAGTGAAGGAAGTCCTTCGGTGCGTTCGCTCACGAGTTGTGGTTGTACATAAAACCTAATGTTAGGTCCCAGTTGGCAGCCAGTCGCACCATTGGGTCAGTTACTATCTTGATTGAATATGGGTAGTACACTAAAAGGCCTTTAGGCGTCCCTCATCTTTCCACAGAGGATTGTTTCTACAATGGCTACTTCATTCCCAGAGGGTCTGTGATTCTAGCAAACCAATGGTATGTTTCAAACTTCAGCATAAGCCACTTTCCCTTTCCTGGTTGGGGAGTTCTTAGCTAAAGGAAACCCGCAGGGCTATGTTGTACGACGAAATGGAGTATCCTGAGCCAGAGATATTCAGTCCGGAGAGATATCTAACTCAAGATGGCCAAATTTGTCAGGAGGCTCCGAAACCAGAATCTATCGCTTTCGGGTTTGGACGCAGGTAAATCGTCAACGTTGATGTCCTTCGTGTTTTTGTGGAAAACTAATTCGAACTCTATCTCTATCTCTCGCAGAGTCTGCCCTGGCGCTCATATGGCGACGTCTGGGCTGTTTATGACCATAGCTTCTATCCTGAGTGTATTTTCGATTGGGAAGATGCAGGATGTGGACCCGGTGAAAGATATCAGGCAGGGAATTACTCGGTGAGTTGAACTTTGCAGACTAGTGATATGTGCGCACTCATAGGTCGTCCATTCTCGATTCCATTGACTAGATCCCCAGCCGAGTTCAAGTGCGAAATAAAAACCCGCTCGCAGAATGCGAAAACGTGGATTGGGAACCTTGCGTTGTGATTAGGATCCGGAGCTGTTGTGGACTTTTTAGGAGGTTCTGTGTTCTGTGAAGGGCGAGGTGAATGACTGCGTGTTTAAATAGAGGATACACCATACGAGGCTTCCTCTAGTACTTCCGTATGCTGACTGAAGAAGACTTCCGGGTTGGGGCGGCTAGTTATGATAATTCTGACCTCGACAATTTGTGAATAAAATATTGTCCTACGAGGGTCATGATACAGCCTTGACCTAGATATCGAGGGGCAGGAGGTAACATGATGTACGTCTCTATTACGACAGCATTCATAGCACAATTTCCTTACCCTTTATGCATCGACTTTCACTCGCCATTGGCCAAGAAATCAACGTCACCATCCCACTGCATGGAAATAAAGTACATCGATGATACAAAAAATCTAAGACTTTCATATTCCAAAATGCACAAATGGGACCCAACGGTGAAATCCCTTCCCTTGCTTTTGCAACTCTTCTATTGCAAGACTGAGTCCACGAGCAGCATCAGCTACCTTTGGCGGTCTTGTTGTTCCATGTCTAAAGAGATATTTGTAGAAGATATCTGCCACAACTGGTGCGTCTTCATCATGGATTGACCTAGTGTTTTAGTTAATATCCACATCATCCACTAGTTGACACATTTTTGCTCACCACATGGTGCCGACAACACTTTGAAACCAGCGAACATCATGGTGGCTGTCAGAGTCAAGGACTCATCTGGCCGTGCTTCGTCGCTCATAGCAGTTTGGCATGCACTGAGAAACGCAAGGGCGGCCATCGATGTCTGGCACTGTTGGATGATGTTCAACATTGTCAACTTGCCGCCGCTGAGAAGGAGTGTGCTCTTCAGAGGATCTTCCGGGTGCTGTACTCCATGGCAGCCGAAGTGAACAAAGGAAGATCTTCGAATCTCCTTGAGAACCTCTTCGTTGGTGACTGACTGATGCGGTTTACCGTTGCCTACATACTGAGTTAGATTCTCAGGAGTAGGGACGTGTTGGCGGATCCTCTTGAGCTCGTGCAACGTGTTTGGAAGTGGGGCGGCGCCTATTCCAGTACTCTCTGGCTCGATAACGGCGAGGAACCGGAAGTCAGCTGGCAATTGTTGGAGGGGCACCATGAGGTCTTGTGGCGTATAGCAGTAGGAAGAGATAGCATAGTCCAGCAAGGTGTCTTTTGTCCCTTCCTTTGCGTAATCACCAGCTGCGTGGATGGGCAGGAAACAGAACAGGCCAGATGGGCACCACCAGATTCGTTGAGGGTTAAGTGTCTAATAACGCGATATGATAGTCAGTGAGTTTTGAGTCTTGACTTGGGGGATAGCTAGTCGCACCACTATACCTTTTGCAGTTTGAGGGTCCGAATGACGGGGGCGACAACTCCTGCCCATAGGACACCGAGGATGTAACGGAAATCGTCGTCCATTATAGTCCCAGCATTATATAGACGGCGTCCCTTCAGTCGGTGATCGCGCGATAGGGTGTCTTCAATGTCGCGTATTGTTTCGGTACGAATCCTTCCTCCTTTAGCTAGCTGCTGGACTGCTTGCTTGAGTACTCCCAATATGCCATGATTGATTTCCAGCAACGGAACATGAAACAATGACCCGCCAGTGCTCATGATCACAGCGTCGCATCCCGCGGCGCTATCATTCAGCAAGACCACAGGTCCATTCGTCGCAGAATTTTTGAGTAGATCGAATGTAGGAGGTAGAAGAAAGTCGTGAAGCCCGTCAATATTTCTGATACGACTCAGCAGCTCTTCACGCTGCTGCACCAACGGGTATATTGCCTCCTCAGCCTGGTCAACTGCCGGAGCGGTGCTTTCATGACTGGCGGCCTCCAAGCGCTGTGAGACTACGCGGTATTTGCCGGCGAGCTCTGGGTCGATCACCGCAAGCTTGTCAATAGGAGGCCGAAGCTGGAGCGCCTGAGACCAAAATGTCGACCGCGCTGTGGAAAAGAAAACGACCGAGGTTTCGAGATCCTGTCTCTCAATGGCGTAGCGAACCGCATCATTGGCCAGACTGTTTGCGGCTCTCAGGACGCTTTGTCGTTCTGCAAGAGTAAGATCGAGAGAGGAAAGGGAAGGGAGCATTCCCACTGTGTGGCGGTAAGCCTGAAGGGTCGATGGCCGATTATACTGTCGGTTAAATCTCGCTCTTGCCCACGAGAGCCGGAAGCGCTCAAAGAGCGGCCCTACTTCGTTCTGGGCGACCGCTTCAAGAACGTTGTATGCACTGTCAAAGTCTTCTTCGTTGCTGCTCTGGCGATATTTGGTATGAAGTGTTTGGAACAGACTTCCATGGACTGTACACCAGTGATAGTGTGTCGCGCCAATCAGCGAAGATGCCTTCTGGAGAAGCGAGATGCTCTCTTCGAGGTCTTCGGGATCCCCCTCCGCTTCGAAACGTGTCCGTAGCGCATTCCCCAGGTTGCTAAGTGAGGTTGGGTACCGAGGGCTTGGGGGTAGCTCCAACTTCGATGAGCTCCGAAGAAGCGTTATCGCCTCTGCTATGTCCTTCGAGTCACCTTTGCGTGTATAACGATCCGAGAGGGCAGCCGCCAAGTTTTCCAGGGATGACGTGCGTTCTGGATTAGGATGTGGTCGTAACTCTACCGCTTCACGCAGGAATATGATGGACTCCTCTAGATGCTGGTCGGCCTTTGAAAAGGGAAGAAGGGTGGATAGGTAAAGACCTAGATTGTTAAGTGTTTTTGCGCGACTAGGGTGAGTAGATGGCTGGTGTTTCAACGCATTTCGGGAAAGAGAAATGGCTTCATAGACATCCTCCACGTTTCCCCGACGAAGGTAGCGCGCATATACGCAGCCTGCTAGATTGTCGAGTGCGGCAGCGTGGTCGGTATGTCCAACATGCCTCAGCAGAGCCTTCCGGCCGAGGCTGATGCACTCCTCCAGGTCCCGGAAATTGCCGTTGATGTTGAAGGCGGCTCGCAGGGCGGCCGAAAGGTTGCCCAGTATGGATGATTGATGCTCTTCATCTCCATTGCTCAATAACAAGGCCCGTCGGTAGATTCTAATGGCTTCCTCGAGATCCTCCATCGTGTGCTTCGAGTCGTACCGGGAAAAAAGTCCTCGCGCCAGGTTGTGAAGTAATGCGGAATGGGAAATGCCGACGTGATTTGCGGTTTGGGAAAGCCTACGGCAAAGGGAAATGGCATCGTCGAGGTCATCAGGATTCTGTGTACGCTCAAATCGAGCCCAGAGACCACAGTAATGGTTATTGGCCGTTAGCCCATGCAAAGGATGGGGAGGTGGCCTGAGATCCAGAGCTTCCTGAGAGAGTTCGATGGCGTCCTCGACATCTTGAAAGTTCCCCGTATGATTAAAGCGAGCGAGGTGGGAAATGCACAGGTTGGTGAGTGATTCTGCACGTCTTGGATGTGGTGTAGGTCTGTAAACCAAGGATTTACGAAGGAGATGAACGGCACTTTCGACTTGAATAAGGTCTCCTTGAATCATGCCGACACCACGAGTGTACGGGTCATTGCCCTTTTTATCGATTTCCGTCTCCTGTTTCCAACTATCCAGCACTTGGTTGATCCCACCCTGGTCACCGTACTCCAAAAACATGATCCAACCAATGTGGCCCAGGGACTGCGAACAGAAGTACGCGAGTGGGCCATCATCGTCAAGCAACAGCTCCTTTGCGTCAGAGAGCTGGTCGGTAGCGAGGTCCAAGTCACCGCGTCCCTCTCGCCCTTGTTTGATCGCCTTAAGGACGAGGGCGTTTTCGAGACAGAGTATGACTTGACATCGCTGGGAGGCACCGATTTCTTCATCAGATGCAAGTATTTCACAAGCGACGCATACGTTGTAGTCCAGCTGGTCGATATCGATGGACTGTCGGTGCTGGTTCAGTAAGTGATAGGCCGTCTCCACCATGTCTGGGCACGCCGCAAGTAGATCAGCGGCAGAATCTCGCAACTAGAACATTAAGTATAAGCGAATCAAGACAGTCAGTAATTCAAGCAGAATGGTACACACCATCTCTGCCGCTACGAGTGTGGCTGCTGGAACTTCCGAGTCCGCTAGGTAGTTCCTGCACAAATCCAAATCCTCTGCCCAGCCAAAGTGGGCATACCGCATTGTTAAGCATTTCATCGTGAGGCATTTTGCTACGGCCTTCATCTGAGGATCGACACTCTCGTTGTGGAGCACTTCCTTCAAAAGCGTAAGGGCTGTCTCCAATGCATCCATATCCATCCCATTCTTGACCTCATTTATGGCCTGGTCAAGCTGAGCCAAGCTTGAGGCAGCATTCACCCTGGGTGCATCGGCCGAATCCATGTGGCAAGTGCTACGCCGATTCATCAGCAAATTCTCGCACTTCAGGGATTGAAATAGCTTACTGTCTAAGTCCTCTCGGGTACTACTAAGCGGACTCTTGAATCTTGGCTTAATGTCGAAAGTGTGAGACACAGTTTAGGTGGCTTTTAAATGCAGCTGAGGATGCTGTTGGCACTGGCAGTGCACCGCTGTGGTGACGACAACGCAGATTACTTACCCCCAGTTTTATGTGGTTATTCATATTAGTACTTTCCGAACCATCTGATTTGGACAGGAGAACCCTTTGTGATGCTGCGGACAATCATAAGGAAGATTTCCTTCCGCAACAAGGGTCTGAAGACTGAAGTTAAGTAAATAATCAAAAAGAATCCAGAAATGACGTTATGTATACCGCATGACTCTATGAGACCATCGAATCTACTGCATTTGACTCGCCCCCGCAAGAACCAAAAGCCTGACAATTTCCCCATGACCATTTTTCGCCGCTTTCCCGAGCGCTGTTAAGCCGTCTTCGTCAACAAGATTCACATCCACAGCTTTCCCCTTCAACAGCGCCTTCACCACCTCCGCATGTCCTCGCAGCGAGGCAGCCATCAGCGCTGTATCACCATATGAATCAGCAGCATTGACATTGCCACCTCCGACCTCGACGAGTTCCCTGACAACCTGGGTATATCCCTCCCTCGACGGCCTCATGAGAGCCGTCCAGCCATCTTCGTCGCAAGCTTCAATGTCGATGCCATCCACCCCAAGCAGCGCCTTCACAACGTCCAAATGGCCCTTTCCCGCAGCGTAAAGAAGGGCCGTAGATCCCGCCGAGTCTTTATGGTTCACCTCGATCTCCGAAAGTGACGTGAGGGCATTGACGATGTCGATGTGACCGTTACTCGAGGCCTTTGTTAGAGCCGTCCCTCCATCGTTATCTTCTGCATTCACGTCAACCCCATCGACGTCCAGCAGCAGCTTCGCCGCTACGAGATGGCCACGCTCGCATGCTAGCATCAAAGCTGTAGCCCCCAACGTCGTTCTTGCGTTGATATCTGAACCAATGTCTGAAGGTACCAGTAGAGGGAGGAAGAGTTGGGGAAAGTCGAAAGCAGCGGCGACGTGCAGAGAGTTTAACTTGTCCCATCCGTGGTACCAGACTGGTTGCTGGAGGGGATAGTGCCGGCACAGGAGGATGAATGTTTCGACTGTGGGTGGGAGAGAGTGCGATTGGGAGGCATGGTGCGGCCAGTTGGAATGCGAGTATTCGAGTAGGGGGATTGTCTTGAGATCTGAATCGATGGTACGGGAAGGGACGGATTCGAGAGCGTGAAAGTTGCATTGGAGGAGCCGTGCGGCACAGACGGAGGCGAGCAGGTGGTGCGGGTTGTCGTTGTAACGGGAAATATAGGGGAGGAGAAAGTCCTTTGCTGTATAATCTTTTGCGCCAGAGAGTTAGAAGACAAAAACGCTAGGAGTGGCAGCAGGTGACTCACGAACTAGACGGACCAGCTTGCTCTCAGGATCGAGAGTTACAAGCCCACAGCAAAGAGAGAGGACGGAATCTTCGTCGACTATTCGTTCCGGATCATACTGATATGTTTCTGGACACGCGGCGATGGCGCATTGGAGTTCCTCCATTGTCAGGGATCGACGACCATGGAGAAGCCAAAGAAGGATTGACTTGGCAATGTTTGCATTGGGCTGTCGCTCGATACGATCCATCGTGGTTTCGTACATGTCATGGACACCAGCTGGCAGTCGCTCCAGAGTGGCTCGTAGATCCTTAACAGTTAGGCAGTCTCGAAGCATTTCGAGCTGTAATGATGCCACAAGAAACCTGAATATCGATTTGTCAGTTACAAGTAACGCATGGATTGAAGGAGCAAACATACATCCCAGATGACTTCTCAAGGAGCTTTGATACAATCTCCGTCTTCAACTCCTTTTGATTAAAAAGCCTGCGCAGGGCAGGGATCGATGCGAGCTTCTGCTCGACCAATAGCACAATATCGCCGTCCTGAACGACAATATCGATGAAGACGGCCTTGGGAACAAGGTCCTTCAGGGAAGCCAGTGGGCGGGACGTTATGAAGAAGCGGACGGGAAGTGTAGCCAATGCTGATATAATGTCGATTTGTGCGTCATTCTGCGCCTCGTCCAGTCCGTCCAAGATACAGAAGGTCGCAGTGAAGATGTTTGACGATGAAATCACCCGCAAGAGCTCCAGCAGCTCGGCTTGTGAGGGATGCGTGCCTCGACGTTTGTGGGTCTCGTAGAGAGGCTTGATGAAGGTGATAATGGAAGGGTGGTCCTCGAGGAGTTGCTTGAGCATGGCGGCAAGGATGTCTTTGACCGAAACTGGGTCTGTATAGCGGCAGTAGGCGTAGATGACTGCTATCTCCTTGCTAGTATCCGATAACTGGAGGAGGTGGTCAATTACGAGGGATCTGAGGGGGAATTGGGAGGGCTGATGAGTCGACTGCCGACAGAGTAAAAGCAAGGACTCACGCCAATACAGTCTTCCCAGCGCCAGCTATAGTAAAACCGTAACCCGTTGAGCGTAGCAATTAAAATAAACACTTGGTTACTCACGCATTCCAGTTCCCCACAATATCCCGCCCTCCGTGATCCACAGTTTGAAGTGAGAACCTCGCAGAAGCCAAATCCCTGTCTTTGGTGCCCTCTTGCTGAATGTATCGATTTGAATAATACGAAAGGTGACCTTGGTGAGCCATTTGACGATAACGTCGAGTTCTGCTGGCGGATTTAGACGACAAGGACTTTGAAGATGGAAAGTAGAACATGCTCACCGTCGTCGGCTAGTGCATGGTAATGGGTGACGTTATTGACCACGGTGCTATCTCCTCCCACTATATTCACAGTTGCGCTGTCATTTAGCTGGATTTGCTGGGCCTTGGCAAACGCATGAATCTCGTTTCTGACTGGGCCATGAACAGGAGATTGGGTTGCAGTCGGTGAGGTTTCTGGGTGCGATGATGACGCCGTAGTTTCCTGCTGGGAAATTTCGTCTTGCTGCGGGTGGATTTGGGTTCGAGATCTCGAACGTTTCTTTGTTTTACGCTGTCATAACGATTAATATATACATACTAGAGTTGTTGTTGGAATTGAAAAGCACCTTTTGAGAGAGATTTGATCCCATTTTCCGATACCATGCTTTCAGATGAGAGCGTTTAGTCGGAAGAATGGATGGGAACGGTGCAGAAGAAGAAATCACCCCCTTCCGCAACGGGCCTTCAAAGTTCATGTGACCATCAGGGGGCGCTTGATGGCGTAGAGTCGGCAAATCGATGCGTGGAGATCAGGGCCTCAGGCGCACTACAAAATCATTTTTCAGCGGACTTCCAGAGTGAGTTAAGTTTCGTAAAGGCGTACCGCCGGCCGATTAAAGTTTTAAAGGGGGAGTTCTGAGTGAGTAAATGACCATCCTACGTCATGGTTCCGTCGCTATATCTACTGGATGCAGAATAGACATTGCACTGTGCACTCGACAGTGAACTTTATGTTGCAAAGGGGAGAGAAAACAAAAAGTCAAATGGGACGGGACGCCACCTGCCAGGAACGAGATCGAATCTTATCTTATCAGTGTCAAGTTTAATCTACCTCACGCTCGGCGCTGCTTTGTCGTCATCGTCGTCTCATCTCGCGTTTGCCGTTCATCTGCCATCTGGCCTGAGGGGATTATCGCGATTCGCTATATACTTGCACTCCGAGTCAGGATGCTGTCCGTCAATCTCCTTCCCGACTTTCACCTCCTGCCTCGATGGCACCCCGCCTAGTATATTTTGGGCGCTCCAGCAACTATGGGTCCATTCCTCAGCTCGTATCTCTACCAATGGGAGAGCAGAAGCGGACAATAGGAGTCTTCTCTGCCGTCTTCATAATATTTAACAGAATAATTGGAACAGGGTGAGTCATTCCGTCCCTATTAGCGGGAAGCGGGCTGACTGGGAACCAGTATATTTGCAACGCCTAGCACGATTTTGTACTTGAGTGGGAGTGTTGGGCTGTCATTGTGAGTGTAGCTCATGGTCTACCAATATACGCCCTCTGAAATATGGACCAGGACGATGTGGGTTGTGGGTGCAGCAATTGCAACTGCAGGGTTGCAAGTCTACATTATATGGGGAACGGTATGATACTGTTTACTCTCCTTTGCAAGATAATTGTATCTCACGAGCTGTTCTAGGCTCTTCCACACAACGGCGGGGAGAAGAATTACCTCGAATATCTCTTTCCTAAGCCCCGACGTCTAATCACATCCCTGTACGCCGCAAATGCGGTTCTTCTAGGTACGCTTATGCACACTATAATACCAAGGGCAGAAAGCTAACTGTCATGTTAAAGCGTACGCCGCGGGCAACTCCCTCGTCTTTGCAGAATACACCCTCAAAGCACTCGCACCCCACCTCCTTGACGACTCTCCACACCACCAATCGTTTCTTGCATTCTCCCCTGTCCGCCTGATGGCATTCGCCTGCCTCACAGTGGCCATGCTTCTCCATGGTCTCCACGTTTCCGCAGGCCTACGAATACAGAACTTCCTTGGTGTCACGAAAATCGGTATCCTACTCATCGTGGTCGCCACAGGCCTGGTCGCAGCATCAGGAAGGTTGGCCGACGGTGCTACGCCGCCTAGGAACTTTGAATCATGGGAGAAAGTATGGGAAGGATCGCGGGCTGGGGGGAGCGTGCTGTGCGCTTGCTTATACAACGTGTGTTCCTTCATCACTACTGTCATCGCCGTAGCTGATTCATTTTCGTCTAGGTTATCTGGTCGTTCGTAGGGTTTAGCAATGCCAATTATGCTCTATCAGAGATGCATAAGCCCGAACGAACCCTTCGCATCGCGGGTCCGATCGCCATCGGAGGTGTTACCGTCTTCTATCTCGCCGCCAATCTAGCATATTTCAGTGCTGCCAGCAAGGAAGAGATCACTGGCTCTGGCCGACTGGTTGCAGCCCTCCTCTTTAGGAACGTGTGGGGTGAGCGAACAGAGCGTGTGCTGTCAGCCTTCGTGGCGCTCTCTGCACTGGGCAACGTACTGTCCGTTGTACGTATAATGCCATCTTTGTTTGTGACTGTCGCTGATAGGGCACTTTAGTCTTTCTCGCAAGGGCGAGTAAATCAATCGTTGGGCAAAGAAGGGGTGCTGTTCTTCAGCAAGCTTTGGGCTTCTAATTGGCCAAGGAAGGCGCCACTCGCCGGGCTGGCTCTACGTAAGTTACCTGCTTTCTTATACTCCTAACAAAACTGAAACCCCTATCAAGACTGGACGGTTTGCAACATTGTTGTATTTACGTTGCCTCCGGGCGATGCTTACAACTTTGTTCTCAACGTCGTACGTGGAGTTTCGTATATCCCGTGCGCACTAAATTGAGTCCGTTTCAGATCTCCTACCCATTGGCAGTCATCAATGCCTCTATATCCTTTGGCCTTCTCTGGGTCCTCATCTACAAACGCCGAAGGACCCTCAGTGGACTCAACCCCCTCATTCCATTCCCATCGCCCAGCCTCACCATTCTCGCAAGCACAACGTTCTTCGGTCTGGCAAACATATTCCTGTTCGTGTTGCCGTTCTTCCCCCCGCCAGAAGGCATACGACAGTACGAACGGTTACCATATTGGACACATGCCGCTGGTGGGTGGGCTGTGTTCGCTGTTGGAGCTTTGTGGTGGGTTTGGAGGGAGAGAGGGAGGTAGAATGGGATTTTGACCGCAACAAGACCTATTTATTCAGGACAATTAGAAGCTTCAGACACCTAAATTATCGATTCAAGACGTAGACCATGGCGACTCCATCAAACGATCCGTACTGTTCGACATCTCGACTGCAACCTTCTAGAAACCAGGCTGCGTCCGTTGCTTTTCCGCCATCTAGTGGCGGAATGCTGAGGAAAATTTGCTCCTCGCTTCGGACTTGAGGGCAGAACCTCCGTCAGATATCCCCGCTGGCCGGGGACCGACCCGATGGTACCTGTGGTGACCGACAGGCTGGCTCCTAAATATCTCTCCCTCACGAATCACGAACAAGACAATACCCCTTCACGATTATACCTACATGTATATGTACCTTGTTCGTTCATTTGGCGATAATGTAACGAGTTCTTCCTCTTTTCTTTTCGTCTGGCAATTCGAATTGTGACGGTTAGCCACCTGGTTTTCGATTTAGTCTATTATATTATCTTGGCTGACGACCAGCTCCATCCGACTTGCGATTTTAGAATATCGCAGCCCCTTTTCTTAACGTTCATCAACACCATATAACCACTGGCTCATGCTTTATCATCCCGTACCTACGAAGCATCTCTTCCATCGTTCTCGACTTCTATCATCTTGAAGATGAAGTTCCCTGCTGTTTTCTCGTGTTTTGTTCTGGTTCTTCCGTTCGTTTCGGCTTCAGTTTTCACCTTTACTGCAAGGGCGGATTTAACGACCAGCTCGAGGAGAGCCGACGATCCTGCTGGTGATGATACCACGTCGGGCGGAGATAATGATACAAATGCACAAGCAGTGCAGGATACCAGTGGCACTCCCACCAACGGTGCGCCATTGCCATTCACATTAAACAGTAGAATGCGAGGCTAATCGTCCGTATCCAGATACCAGTGTCCTAAGCCTCAGCCTTGGTCTGACGGAATTGTTGGCGGCATTCTTTGATCAGGGCGTTTCGCAGTTCACGAAGGAGGATTATGCGAGTGCGGGGCTCCCAAGCTGGGTGTATGGGCGATATGTCGAGATGGCTGACCACGAGAAGGCACATCAACAGTCCATGATGGCGGTTCTTGACAAGCTAGGGGCCGAGAAGGGTCAAGTATGCCAGTACAACTTGTAAGTTTTGCCGCGCTTAGTCTGGGGGATCTAAGGAGGGGTCGTTAGAACCTGGCGTCGCTGACTGAGCTTTGTGTCATTCAGTACCACAGTCGATAACGTTCGTGACTTTGTGAAGCTTAGTGAGGCCATTTCGGAGATCAGTGTGTCTGCTACGAACGGGGCTTTGAGAAGGGTGAAAAATGAGGTTAGTGGTTTCGTGATTGGATAACTTCTCTATCTGTCCAACCACCTCCGACAAGCGCGCTAATTGTGATGTACTCTTCCAAAATTAGGACGTGATCGGTGTTTTGGCATCTATCCTTGGTAATGAAGCTCGACACGCAAGTTGGATCAACTCTGCGGTTATTGGCAAGAACCCGTGGAATACTGCTTTGGAGGTAAGCAGCGGGTTGTCACTTCTAGCGCCGTTATCTGGGTGCTGACATTTCACGTGGTTTTGATCAGACGCCCATGACGCTTAGCCAGCGTTTTACCGTGGTACTCCCGCTCGTCGCATCCTGCCCCGAGTCGAATCTCCCGTTGTTCCCTCAGGAGCTCAAAAATTTTGCGACTCTCAAATTCCTGGACCGTATCGTTCCCGGCCAGAAGACACAAATCGACTTTGGGTCTATAGGAAGCGATGATGGCACCCTTCTCCATGCTGCATTCAATGTCGGTAACGGGACTTACATCAAGCGTGTTTACGAACAGGATGGGGGTTACTACGTTGACCTTCCGCAAGAGTTGGCATCCAAGGGTGCGGTGTTTGTTATCATCGTAAAGGATGATATCCAGAATGAGGGGAGGAACGGGCTAATCGTTAGCGACGCGAACACTATTGCTGGGCCGTCGCTCCTTATGTTCCCTTTTGATTCTGAGGGGAACGCGGAGCCGAGCTACGATGTTTTCAAGTTCGGAGACTACGATGCGGAGAATGTGCATTAGAAGATGTACATAGCTGGGGCGCTCGCTCACGGATATTATGATATGCATGTAACCGGGACATTGGCGCTGCTGCAGTGGTAGAATGTTGGAAATTTGGAATTTAATACGCTTACAACAATTCTGAATATACCTAGGTCTTCGCCTTACCCAACTGGCTCTTGATGCTTGAAGCCTGAGGCTCTGGACGGCGTTCTTCGATCCCGGCGTTTCCAAGACCCAGTGCCGCGACTACATCACTGAAATGGCTGTTTAATTCTCGAGCTTTCCGAGCGTTAGCAACAAACGCGATATTTCTTAACATTCACGTTTTATAATAAATAACTAGAATATATATACATGAATTTCGAAAGCAAGACATGTTTCCCAAACATTCACAACTTTATATGTACATTTCAATAGCTATTTAAATGTATCAAAATGCACTATAAATTACAGGGATGTTTTAAAAACCTACCACAAGTTTTTGAAAGGGACTTGGATAGTTTCAAGGCAAGAATTAATTCTTGAGACAAAAATGTAAATGCTGTTTAAGAAATGAAAAAAAAGCTCGGAAATACAACCTCACTTTCAGTGATGACTAGTATCCATGTGGATGCCAGGCTGGGTTTACGAGCATTGTGTTCAGATAGCGAGAGACCAAGTTGTTCAATGTTATCCTTGACCAGATTGCCGCCGAAAAAGCTCAGAGCTGTGTTTACACCTTGTGACTTGCCACAACTATTCCTTATCTTGATTCTCGGAATCTGTGGCTGACTTTGTTTTGGAAGTTTGTGGCGTAGACAATGTTCGGGACCTTGTCAAGCTTATTCGAGCTTTCTCTGAGATTAGCGAATCGGCGACCATGGGGTCATGAAAAGGTTGCAAATTCATGCAGAATGAGGTTAGCTCCTGCCTTGCACCTCTAGGAAATAAGCTCATTCGGGCGCTTCTTCCTTGCTTCTTCCGATTCCTATAGGATTTGATTAATATGCTGGGATCCATCCTCGGTCTTGATACTTATATGCAATGTCGGCTAAATTAACTCTACAGCTCAGGGGAGAAACCCCTGGTGAATTGGTCCCAGCCTATTCATTAGCTAACAGTCGAAGACAACCCTTAGCAGACCCCTAACTCACTCAGCGAAGGCTTACAGAATTATTATCCCATTCCTTACTGGCACCCTTGACCACCTTCGTCGACCAAATTGCCCCTGGACAGAGATCCGAGATCGAGTTAGCTATGATCAATGTTGGCCACTCTCTACTGAATTCGCGACACCTAAGCTCGACGCACTTAATTACCAGAGACAAGGCAGGTACTACACCACACCACCCTTGGGACGGAGATGGAGTATGAGGGTACGGTGTTGGAACTTGGTCGTCATTGTGACAGATGAGGAGATCTAATATATTAAGAGACAACGGGCTATGACGCAATATTATATAATATATTTACTAAGCAAAGAATCACACGGTCACTACATTGAGCTCGCCGCGCGTCGGCTTCGGACATGTCCGACTATGTGTTCCCACGTTCCTGCCGCGCGTGTTCGCGTTCGAGTTTTCGCCGTTTCGTGACATTTTTGTGCATTTTCGCCGTAATATTGCCTGCCCATCAGTTTTATCCTTCTTTTACCTCACTTTTACCACTCTGTATTGCTTCTTTGATACCTGTCACTGCTCTTTTGTCATATCTTTTGCCCAAATCTGCTATTGTGTCCCACTGTTGCTGTGAGTACTGATTTTTCTCACCAGCTGCCAGCTGTCAGTTCTAACTATGGCTACTTCAGTTTTTACCACGGGTTTTGTGTGGTGTTTGGGTATAGTGACTATGGATAACTCTGTAGCTCATTTCTGACTTTACTTTTTTAGATTTTGGCCTTTGGTTGGATTTTGGTTGTTGGGTAAAGTGGTGTGAGGACTGTG
>ML210275.1:0-87116 GCA_004369085.1 Coprinopsis marcescibilis
CCCACAATGTATTTACTTTATAGCTTGCCACAAATTGGATAGATTGGCTTAAAACTCTCACAGTAGGTAGATCTAAGGTAACGAAATACACAAAAAAATTAAAAACGAGTATGACCTCCATGCGCACCCTCAACAGCTGAAACAACTTCAGGCATCCGATATATATAACAATCAATTGTTTCTTGAGGTATCATCTCCCATGCTTCTCGGACAGCTGCTTTGAGGCCATCTACAGTCGTAGGAGGTTTACCAGATCGGATAATCTCCTTGAGATGGTTCCAAATGGGCTCAATCGGATTGAGATCAGGCGACTGAGCAGGGTGGTCTACAAGTGCAATGCCGGAATTCTTGAACCAACGTAATGTTGACTTGGCGGTGTGACTAGCAGCACCATCTTGCTGAAAATCGATACAGCCCCTCTCCGCCTTCACCTCCTTGTAAAACTGGTGAAGAGCCCCATCCAAAACTTGATCTTGATACCGCTGGGCTGTCATTCCTCCTCCCTTCCCCCCTGGATACTCCAACACCAGTAAAGGCCCCCGTCGTCCTGCAATTATGCACCCCCATACCATAACCCGTACCGAGGACTGCTTGAAGGTCGGAACTATGCAGTCCTCATCAAATTCCTCCCCAGCACGGCGTGTAACAAACACACGACCACCTTTGTCACCAAGGCAAACATAGCACTCATCTGAAAAGATAGTGAATGCAAAATCCTCCTTCCCAAAACCCCTCCTATACCTTGCCCACTCAAGCCGAGCAATCTTGTGGTGTGGCTTAAGGAATGGCTTCTTTCTTGCAACTCGACGGTGGTATCCATGCCTGGATAGAACCCGTTGAACAGTTGAGATGGAGGAGTTTGAGACTGTGCCATTGCTGATCTCACGGAGGCCTTTTCGTCGTGATTTTGTGGCATTTCGGATGATGTGGCGTTCCTCCCGGTCTGTAGTCTTCCTTGGCCGGCCAGTTCGAGGCAGATTTCTGGTCAATCCAGTTCTTCTGTACTTGCGAAGTATCTTGTATGCAGTGTTAGGTGGTATATTCTCAGCATTGGCTGCATCTGTGATGTTTTGCTTCGCCTGGACCCTCCCAATAAATCGTTCTTTTGTAGGAGTATCATGTTCAGACCCGAAAGTATGCGTAGGGGACATTTTAGCTCAGGATACGTAGTGGTTGTAGTGCAAAACGAACCACCACCCGACGCGACATTGCTGACGCGCCGGGCTGCTTAGTCAGCTGCCAATACTTTTGGCGACCATGAGTACAAGTGGGCCTTCCCAAGACCGTTTAGGGTTCTAAACACCAACTGCCAGATGCGTCGTTGGTCTACTTCAGACCCTGGCCATACCTGACCATCTCTGCCCGTCAACTCTTGCTCTGTCACAGCACCTTTGAAGATCTTAGATAGGTCTTTGGTCGAAGCCATTCGTACAACTCAGGTGTTGCCAAGGCAGTGGCGCAGCGCCCACGGTTGAACCTGTGCGGTTTGGCCGCTGTTTCGATCGCCATCTTCCCCACTACCACCACCTCTGGATGGGTGCTGGCTGCATTTAAGCCCGCCTTGAGCTCGTTCGGCAACCTGGGCAGCGAAACGGTGACATTTACAAGCTGAGGTGGGTGTACAGAGAGATAGCTTGCTACGCTGTGCATGTACACAGCCCAGCTACTCGTCCCCAGTGCTAATTATAACAATTGATCTGAGTGTTCTGCGCACGGGACTTTAGGGTGGGCTCATTATGCTCGACGCGGCCGGCCACAAGCAAAGTGCACCGCGTCTGCTTCCTTTCCCTCAACCACCATCTCCTCTCCTTCTCTCAATGCCAGACAGCGCGAAAATCACGAAAACCGATCCCAAACACCCAGATTACGAGGATCACGATGCTCATGTGAGGAAACTGATACAGGGGCTGGAAAGGTCGATATCCAGCGACGACGGCTACTCGTAGGTCATTTACAACATCATATTCGTTATTCCAAGGTATATGCGTACGCTTCAGGAGAATACCAGTCCTGGAGGCATATATGCGTCAGGCACGAGGGTTACCATGCATGGTATCGCCTTTTTGCGATATGACCGCAGTTTTGCAAGCGAAACTGCCAGCCTTTCGAGAGTATGGACTTGCCATGACATTCTATATTCATATTTTTGACAGTCCCATTCAGCGATAGCACAGACGAGGACAAGGAACTGTTCTCCGTCGTTTGTGAGGTCATGCCAGGAAGGTTCCGTGCAACCCTTCGCAAGATTCTACAGGTCAAGCCCAGCTTATGCGACCGTTTTATCTGCATGGTGAGTAGTCTTGTGCGCATATATGCTGTCGATGAGTGAATACTGCCTCTGCCATAGATCTCCAAGGCATACTACAGCGCACGGCACAGAGTATCGGCACTATGACTATACGGAGGCATACAACCATTATCTCGCAATCTTTGACGGTGATGAGGAATTCACATCTGAAGTAATCAAGATGATGGAGCGGTGAGTATATTATTATATGAGCTCGTATATACTCGATCTGACCGTCTCTCTATGCCCAGCGAAGTACCCGGGCTCAAAGACACTAAGAACGGCAAGAAGCACTCGCTTGCGCCTCGTCCACCAGCTCGAGACCTTGCGGCCGACTTTCTTGAGCAGCGCAAGCGTCGCAAAGAGGCAGCACGAAAGGAGAAGGAACGGCAGGACAAGGAAAAGCGACCAGTTGAGAACCACGTTGATGACGAGGACTCCAACAGCAGTGATGGTGACCCGGAGGATCGCCATTCACCTCAGCGTCAAGGTAAGTCCATCCGGCCCATCCCTTTGACTTTTGTTTGACAAATTCCTTTACAGGATCTCAGCTACTGAGACCAGCACTGAAGAAGCGAGCTCCCGAGGTAACCGAAGGTCTGTACCATGCTCTCTGTTTCGCCAGCCGTTTTACTGATTAACCAACATGTATAGACGACGCGGACCCACGTGGCAAAAAAAAGCAAAAGGTAAGTCCGATTTCGTTCCGTGATATTCAATGTGCTTACCTTCATGCCAGACCGTTTCCCCAGCCAGCTCAGACACGGAACAGGATAATCAAAACGACGAAGAAGATCCAAATGATGCCAGTCATGGTGAAGAAATCGATGGAGACAAGGAGACAGAGTACACAGGGAAGAAGGACAAATACTACAAGGTACATCTCCTTCGACTATCTCAACGCTGTTAGGACTCATTGATTGGCAGAAGCTTTCCACGGTGGCTGCCAACGCGATGGACAATGAGGTAGATGGGGACACTCAGTACCTTGGGAGCCCGCCTTTGAGGTCTGACAGTCTCCGCCCCCGCCCTCGCCCCCACCCTCGCCCTCGCCAAAAGCGCCTAGAGGCAAGTGGCGAAAGCACAAGGCGTACTCGCAGCATGGGCCGACAAGGCTCGTTCCAGCGTAAGTGTCCATGTCACTCGCTCAACCATTCCTACTAACCGTCTATCTTTACAGAGCTTTGAGTGTTTGCTTTCGAAATGGTTGCACTCGATGGTCTTTGATATAGTCTTCGTTCGCTGCATCCCTCTGTACTTTATACATTCAATATTACATGTTTTTCCTGCATCATATCTGACCACCACGTCAAACTGGCTGCGCTAGGTACAGTCAGACATTTATAGATTATACCGATCTACACATACAATAGATCTGACAAAGTCTATAGACACCTATAGATCTTCGCAAGATCACACAACGGGCGCTTAGGTGGTTCTAGATCTACACTGTATCTGACGAACATCTCGCAGATGGGCCCCAAGATCTGAAAACACACTTGTCTCTAGAGATGTCTACAAGACAACTCTAGAGTTTATCAGACGATTAAGGTCTTTGTAGACTTTATGAGGTCTACAGTCGCCCAATCCGCTGATGAGTATCATGTATGGAAGAAATTAATGACTTACCTGTGACGGTCATAAATATATTCGCATTTGCATAGCTTGCGCGATAGACTTGAATCGCAGTGTCGTACCGCATAGAGGGAGCTGTATACATACCGAGTCAAGGATACGATCAGTAGGTGTTCTAACTTTTAACTTTTATACCCCCAACTAAGTTCTGCCACTGTTATCGATTGTAACTCTGTCTAAAAATAACGGCGCCAATCAAGACGGCGCGATCTCCGGGGACAACAATACAAAGTCACTCTCTCACATCGTTGCATCGTTGCTATGTGCAAAGCAGAGAAGATAAAGTTTCGACAGACGCGTATCAGCCTTGGCCCTTGTTAGTAGGCACTTCGTTGTCGGTAACTCATACTTGGATTGGTTTCAGCAACCATCATTTACGAGCTCATCTCAGTGCATTCTAATTATGCGTCGCTGCACTGAGTCATGCCCCACGGACGTCGGTAATTCGGTAATTCGGCACAAGTATGGTGGATGTACTTGGTAGGTAGAGATGTATGATTATCGGGTCTGAGGTTGAGAGGACCGACTCGGAGGCGAACATCGTTGTGACTGGGGATGGGAGGATGCGAGCCCTGGCTTCTGCATCTTTCCCTCTCTCCGTTGTGCTAAGCGCTGGCAAGCTCGACAGCAACAACTCGGGTCCGGCGTGATATGTAACCTCATCATGATCACCGCCCACAGCTGTCCTGTTTCGTACAGTTTGGACACTTTTGCCACGAACCTTTGGTCCTCTACCTTTGTGCGCTCATCGGACACTGAGAGAACCCCAGTCCAACCCAGTCTTATTTGTTACCAACTCGAGCATCGCAGCATTCTGGCTTCAATCGAACGACGCGGCATAAATTCTAATCGCGACCTCAGTAATAAATTGTCGTACCATTGACAGTTTGAAGCCAAGATCGCAAGCACGATTCACGCACAAGAAATGAAAAGATGGAATCAGAAAGAGTGCAACTTGGGTATGTAGATTATCCAAATCTTGCGATTGCCTGGGACTGGCCTCAGTCGCCTGATCAGCCAGGACCAAGCTCCAAGACACCAAGTCACGCAAGCAGGAGAAGACTCGTCTGACAACGTGATTGTGCTGTGGTTGGCAGGAGTGGCACAGGTGGGTCCGAAAAACGAACGAAAACCTTGATCTCAAAGACTTCAGGGACTGGCGGGAACAGAGGACGAGAGTCGTGTCCAACTTGGTCCAACTTGGCTCCCAACTTGGCTCCCAACCTCGAAGTCTCCAATTATGCGCCCTGTATGTTCTGGAAATGCAGGATTGGGGGTCAATTTGGACTCAAGTTAGACATTGTTGAATGCCAAGTTCAAACCCCTATCGGTATTGAGTGGTCCGTGCACCCACGTCACGCTCGTGACGCGCTCGTGATGCGTGACCACTACGATTATGAATCAGAATCCGGCGCTTGTCCCGATCAGATTCACGCATTCCCGCTCTCCGTCATCAACCATCATCATCACCACCACCGTCGTCGTCGTCCGTGTTCTCCAAGTACCCCCACCCCACCGCGAGTACTTTCAACTCCAACTCCAACTCCAACTCCAACTCCACCTCACCAAGAGCGCGTGATTGCATAGTAAAATCCTGCTACTGCCGAGCAACTTGTTGCGTAGCATAGCATGCCGAGGACGCGCAACGTCGCTGGGGGGTCTAAATCCGGGGATGGTGTTACTGGGAAACGGCAGATGAAAGAGAAACCGAATAAACATATTGGGAATGGGAATAAGCGGAAGCGAGGGGTGGATTTGGAGCTGGAACAGGAACAGGAAGAGGTGGGACAGGATGAAGGTGGGGAAGAGGGAGGGGAAGAAGAAGAGGAGGTGGACGAAGGGACGAGGAAACGTGCGCGCCGCTCGATTGCTGCATCTCAACCCACGTCCGTACCTAAATCCAAAGTCACATCCAAAGCCACACCCAAAGCCACCTCCAAAGCCAACGCGACGCCCAAGAGCAAAAGCAAAGTTCGCAGGAAAGTGTATGATAGCGATGCTCTAGACGACGAGAGCGATGATGCTGCGGGCGAAGAGAGCGGTGGATACGTTAGCAGTGAGGATGAGGATGTGGAGGAGGGGGATGGTAAGCCCGCTTTGTCGAAGTACTGGAAGGGTTCTGGAGGGGCCAAGGCGCCGATGAAGAAGAAGGCCTCCGGGTCGTCGTCGCCCGCGAAGAAGAAACAGAAGGCGTCGACTAGGAAGGGAACCAAGCGTGGTGCCAAGGGCCAGGACCCACACGACGAGGATGAGGACGAGGAAGGGGAAGGGGATACAGAGGATCGAGATGCTGTGGAAGACGCGTTGAAGGACGGACAGGAGATTGTGGGTGTCGTGGTGCAGGCGCCCAAGACTGGCCGAGGTACGTCTTAGCCTGCACGTTCTGCGGTGCTAATGGGTTGCTGACTGTGGGTGGGTGGCTAGTTCCGCCTGGACAGATTTCGCAGAATACAATGGATTTTTTGAATAGGTTGAAAGATCCTGCGTGTAATGATCGGGAGTGGTGCGTTGTCGTTTCGCGTTCGCAAGTAACATTAACTAACTAAATAACCAACTAACTAATGCGTGTGAGCAGGTTCAGGTTACACGGTAAGCTGTTATGCTATGGATTTGGAGGTGGAGTCTGATGGCTGGGTAATGATGGTAGAACCGGTGTATAGGGTGGCGGAGAAGGAGTGGAAGGATTTCGTGGAGGCCTTTACGGATGTGTTGGTTGGAGTTGATCCTCAGGTTCCGCCGTTGCCGACCAAGGATGTCGTTCATCGGATTTATAGGGATGTGAGTGTTCGTCTCAGTTAGAGTACTTCGTTCGTTCGTTCATTTCGGCCTTTGTCCATTGGTCGTTCGAGTTGTCTTTCGTTTATAGTTCGGTTTGGTTTAATTCCCGGGCGATGTCGAGGCTGACGGTTCCTTGCGTGAAGGTCCGGTTCAGCAATGATAAGACACCGTATAAAAAGGGCCTTTCGGCGACGTTCTCGAGAGGGGGGCGTAAAGGCATTTTCGCGAAATGTGAGTAGCGGCTTTTTCATCGTTTTACTACTCTACGGGTTGATTCTAAACATGGTATGGACTCTTGTAGATCATATGTAAGTGGCATGGTGTACTACACGGTACCAGCGATGGGATCCAAGCTGATTGGTGTTTGCGTTTTATTTTATGCTGTTACTAGTGCTGGTGAGTGTTGGGTTTCGTTGTTGCGTTGGGGGTAGTTGATTGATTGATTGGTTGTGGGTCTGTGGGTGGGTAGTGAAACCGGGGGGCGAGAGTCTTATTGCTGCGGGGCTGTGGTGTCCTGGGCGTCAGGAGTTGGCGAGCTTGAGGTAAGTTCCCCTTTTATTGTTCTCCTTCTTTGTTAGCGTCGTTCTGTCCTTGCGCTCGGCCTTTCGGTGTTCTCTTCACCGTTTGTTTCATTTCGCGTCGTTCGCCGGCCACATGGGACCCCCAGTCTAACCCACCATTCGCCTACTTTTAATTCTTGGCGAGTAAGATGGATAATGATCGTGTGAACTGATTTATTCGCTACAGGACGAACCTCCTGCGCGACTCTGGGCCGTTCAAGCGTGTGATCTCCGCACCCCGGTTCGTGGAGCTGTTTGGGAAAGCTGAGCGGAATCCGGAGGGGGGGAGGAGCAATATATTTGGAGGGGAGGATGAGTTGAAGGTTGCGCCCAAGGGTGTTGCCAAGGACCACAAGTGCGTTTACACTTTTTTGTGGGGGTTGGGGTTGGGTTGGGGCTGATTTGTTATTTGGGTGTTGTAGGGATATTGAGATTCTGAAGTGTCGGTCGTTTGCTGTTGTGCACCAGTGAGTTTTTTGGCTTGTTATTCGCTTAGCCCGCCTGGAGGCGGGGATGTAGTTCTGCGAGAGCGCTAGGCCCCGCGGAGGCGAAGAGCGTGTGCGGTTGGATTGGGGTTTGGGTCTAGGGTTATCTCTTAACCTTGGTTAAGGTTTCGCGTTTCGATGGGTATCATGGACTAGTTGGGATAGCCACTGACGCCCGTTTCAGTTTCCCAGATAGTCAAGTCCTTGATTCTGATTTCAAACAGAGGCTGGGAGATGTTGTAAAGGTGATGAAGCCGTTTGTGTACATGTGAGTGTTTGCTGCACGGTCTATTATTTTTGGGTTTGAGAGTTTGGGGTTGGGTCGGTGGTTATTAGTTTAAAGTTGGTTTAAAGTTGCACCCTGTTCCACCTCGATTTTTGGGTGGCTGATACGCGCGGCGTGTCGTGTCGTGTCGGCATTGTCGTCAGTGGTGTTGTTGGCGTTGCTACAATGCTAGTGGCGTTTCTTTAGTTTTGGGGTCGGAGTTTTGTGTGGCGGCATGTTGCTGAATATGGACACGTTTTAGGTTAAATGATCTGTTGACTGTGGGTGGTGGCACTGGAGTGGGTGGGACACAGGGTGACGACGAGAGTGAGGAGGACGGGGCTGAGGAGGATGAGGATGAGGAGTAGGGCTAGATGATGCCGAATAGTAAGATATCTTTTTGTCTTGTATAATGAGCATCTCTTTCATTTCGTTTTGATATCGACCGGGGAGAGTGAGAGTGCCCAGGAAACGGCGTTTCTGCGGACTATAGCAACCACGGATCAAAAGCACACGTTTTGGGACAGCACCGAAGGCAAGGCAAGGCAATTTTTTTTGTTACGGCATGGATGGCATCAACCGAGTCAACACAATACCCTCTGCCCATGTATGATCACTGACGTTGCCCTAATCGCTTTCCTCTTTTTATTCTCCACTCTTTGACTCTCACCACTACCTTTCATGCTCGATCCTCCACCCTGACTTTCTTATTCCTTTGTTTCTTGTCTAAAACGCATAAAAAGTGGGTGGGTTTTGGTGCGGTGGGTCGACGGCTTTTTCTGACTCGGGTTACGTAGACGACACGCAAGCCATTGAAAACGACAGTGAACACTGTTGAAAACCCATCGACGACCGAAACCAAAACTAAAACGCGAAATGGCAGCCATGAAGACTTCACCAGAACTAGGTACGCCACCTGCGCTAGCTGCGGCGCCAGCGCCAGCACAGCAGCAGCTGGAGCCCGATGAGCTCTGGAAGAGCGAGATGAAGAAGCGGATCGACGCCAACCTCGAAGAGCTGCTCAAAGACGCCCGACTGACGTACGAGCAAAAGGTGGATGCCACTGGCCCGCGCGAGGAGGAGCGGCGCGGGGAGCTGTACTACGACTACCTGCAGGCGGTGCAGGACCTGCGTTCGTGGGCGCGGGACGAGTATGCGGGGGCGCTTGAGCGGGAGCGCAAGGAGATTGAGTGGTGTCGCGAGTCTGGGGCGGAGGTGCCCGTGGGCTTTGTGGATGAGGCGCAGAAGGAGGAGCAGTATCTGATGCTGGATGCGTTTAGGCGGATGACGGAGGCCAGGCTGGGCGGGAGTCGGCCGGTGGAGGAGGGGTATGAGTATGATCTCGAGTATGCGCCGCCGTCGCTGGCTGCTGGCTGTGGGGCCGCGGTCATGTCATTCTCGGAGCCTGGCACGCCGATACAGAGTAGCGTGCTGGATGAACATTATTATCGCCAGGCGGAGGAGCTGTCGAGGCTGTTGAGCGCCACACCGTCGCCGCCGCCGTCCCCTGCGCCGTCGCACCTAGGGTTGTCGTCGCCCGAGATGGCGGACGAATCGTTGTTGATGTCATCGTCGTCGTTGACCTCCCCGGATCTCTCGCCCTCGCCGCCAGCGACCCCCGCCCTGTCGTCCGCAGAGGAGACAGACGAGTCTGGCGTATCCTCGGCCGAGTCCTCAGTGATATTCACCCCACCCCAGCGATCCGAATCAGTCCTATCCTCGGCAGAATCCTCCATCATCTTCACGCCCGAACGCTCTGTTATCGATGAGGAGATCCGGCTCAAGGCGGAGAAGCACGCGGAGCAGCAGGAGGAGTTTCGCAGGCGGGCAGAGGGCATCAAGAAGAGCGTGATGCAGCGCAAGGTGTTGCGCCAGTTGGAGCAGGAGCAGGGTAAGAAGGCGCAGAAGGAGGTCAAGCTGATTGCGGATGCGCCTGCTGCTGTTGCTTCCACCGCTGTGGCTGTCGTCCCGCGCTCGGTGGGGAGTTTGCTGTCCAAGTACCCATCGGCACCACCTTCGACAAGCGGGTACCCGTCCGCCCCGCCCTCGGCTACCCGCGAGCGGTTCCATTGGTCTTCGGCGTATTCGTCTGCGTCGTCGGACGGGTTCTCTCCCCCGCCTGCGCCCGCTGCCACCCTCAGGGATCATCAGCCGTACATGTACAGAGGCTACACCCAGAGCGCCTCGTCCACCCCTCCCGCGTCGACTGGCCGTCGCACGGGCACATCGACACCGGCCGACTATACTCCTTATATTTTCCCAGAGTCCTTGCCGCCTTCGCCGCAACCGATGATCAGCCGGCCGCTGTCGTCTGCTTCTGCCGCCGCCGCGAACAACATTTCTTTTTCGGGGTTCCATTCCAGCAGTAACAGTGCTGTCAAGGCATCATCTGCGTCTGCTTCGGCGTCGGCCTCGGGTTACTCGTCCTTCTCCAGGGAGCCTACGTCTTTCTCGTCCTTCTCGGCGTCCTCCTTTGCAGCGTCGGCCACATCGTCGCAAAGCGCGACTCCCACTCCCACTCCTGTGCCCATGTCGCGCGCCTCCCGCTCATCCTACGCCTCGACGCACACCATCTCCACCCCATCCACATTCACCAATACATCCTCCGCCTCCGCCTCTGCATACAGCGTAATCTCCAGCTCCACCTTCACCAACCCCAGCACAACACCCAAACCCAAACCCAAAACCACCTCCGCCTCCTCCCAATCCTCGCACACCACACGCACCGCCAAGCCGGTCTCGCAGATGTCGCAGGAGGACATGATGCGCATCTTCATCTTCCACGACCAGCAGTGGATGCGGATCACGCAGCTCAGTGCGTTCCCCGTGCTGCACTTTGGGGATTTCCCGTGGCCGCTGCTGTCGTTTGGCGCGCCGCGCGGGGTGGGAGAGCTCGGGGTGGAGGGTGTGGAGGGGTATATGTTTGGTGCGTTTGGGATTTGCCGCGAGGATTTGCAGAAGTATCGGCAGAGGCAAGGTGGCAAGGGTGGTGGAGCGCTGAGTTATGAAGAGGAGGAAAAGGAGGTGGCGGTGGTGAGGACGAAGGAGAGGGTGAGGGAGCATATGAAGAAGTGGAGTTGCTCGGAGAGGTTTGAAAATGTGTTTTTGAAGAGGGTGCCGGAGGAGGGTGGGGAGCGCGAGATGGTGCGCAAGGGCGCGGCGCTTGTTGTTGCGCATTTGAATGAGATTTTGGGGAGGTTCGAGTAGGGGTGAGGTGGAGACGAAAAAGTTTTGTACGATGATCCGCCTTGTGTGGATCTTAATGGGTTGGGACTCCCGACCCTACCTAGCCTAGATGTTCTGTTTCGTTTAATTCTTTCTCCCTTCTCTCGTCTTTGTTCCTTTGCTGCTTTGTTCTGTGTTTGCTGTTTGCTTGTATCATACCTCACGACTGCCTCATGTCTCGCTCTGCTTTTCTTTTTCTCTTCCCTGTTGCTTTCATTATCTGTTATGATTCTCCCTTCCCCCACCACCCGCCATAGACCATGTCCGCTTTGGTTAGCGTTCATACCACATTTTCTTTGATTTGTTTGATTTGTTTGGTTGATACCTCGTCATCTCGCAGAGATACCTCTTTCACTATTCACTTATTCACTACCCTATCGCATCTAGTCGACTGTTTCCCAAAAGTTTTCTACTTTCTTTTTATACCTTTTTATTCCCCTTTTTTTATATCCTCATCGCTGTCCACTTCCCACCACCCACCAACATTCCCTAGTTTCGCAATTTAGTAGCACTTAGATACTTTTACTCGTACTTACTCTCTTGTTTAATCTTTTTTCTTTAGTTTGGTTTGAATTCCTTCGTGTTCCGCCCTTATCAATTTCACTTTCCGTTCAGCATCGTAGAGTTTTTTTTCTTTTTGACTTATTTGTATCTATCTCTCCGATCCCGACGCGCAGGCTCTCAAGGAGCGACACCACTGTTGACGTCGATTCTAAAATTCGGCAGCTTTTCGCCTTGGTCTTTCCATCGATATCTTCGGTTCAGTTTTTTAGCATAGCATCTTATTTCTTTTCTTTTTCCGTTCGCATCTTGCATTTGCATATCCGTAGTGTAGTACCAGTTACAGTTGTAGCATTTATGCTGTATGAAGCCCTCCATGATGAGGAGGGGGGGTGAGTGGGGTCGAGGATGACCACGGAGAGGAGGAGTGTAGGAGTGGAGTGTAGTGTAGTCTGATGTACGTAGTCGCGTTAGGCGACGATGGGGGTATCGCGGTCAGTCCGCGATACCAATAGTACTGCTTTATACTTGACGAGAAATGGTCCGAATGATGTGGTCCGAGCCTTGGACTTAGTCTTTGGCGTTGGGTTGGTCCTAGTGTAGCAGGGGCTACAGGTAGTCTACGCGCTCATCGAGCCGGAGGTCTAGGACAGGCTAGGTAGATTACAGTGTTACACAGCTCGAGATACTGAAAGCCAGCGTAGATTAGATTAGATAGATCGAGTGGCTGTGCGCCGACAATCGGATATGTGCGGACGCGTATCAATTGAGCCAGTGCACGGTTCCGTGTTCCACTTCCTTTTTGCCCTTCCTCTACCTCAGTGACTCCCTGTCCCCATCCTCTACGTTCCAACCGCTCCACCAAATGTTGAGGGTGAGATTTAGATTTAGATTCAGACTTTGAACCCGGCGCCGCTGTCTAATCAACTCAACTGCGAGCGAGCGCTTCCCTCTCTTCTCTTTGTTGTCCTTAATTAGCACCCGTAATCTAGCTTCTGCCCTGCGGATTACGCCTCGTTCGATTGAGGCAATTAAAGAATGTTCGTTTCTGTCCTCTCAAAATGGATCGGCATCAGGGTTGTCTGCCTGGTACCGAGTACAAGCGGAACACTCTAGTGGAGGTCGGTGACCGAGGCACCGATGCTTGTGGGGTCCATTCACCATTCATGAGAAGGCGAGCTTTCTGAAGAGAACGACAGTCATTCCGCGCTCTGACACACATGGAACGACATATCATAAATAAGAATGTATTGATGCGGGCCTGTGGATGATCTTCTGGGATGCGTACTCAGATAGGATTCAGAATACAAGTACGAGTGCTCCCGAGGAACATTTGCGCCAGCCATCGAGGCGGGAAAGTCTGTTTATACGTCAAAACAACATAAAAACGATGTTGATCAAGGATTTTGGAGATTTAAATGGGTGTTTGTGTTGCTGGAGGTCCAGCGTCACCTCGATTGACGCAGTTATCTTTGCGCAGCGTTGTTACGAATCGATCATAATAGCGACATAGCTGTGGGTATAAAAGATCTTCAGCTTAACCATGTCTCGTTATGGATAAAGTTACCCTCCCCTTTTCATGGTTCGATGTTGCCCCTCAAGTCTTTCGCTCAAAATATGCAAACATGAATATATTTATGGCAGTTGCAGGCAAGTCGTCTTGATTATCTCTATATTCCTGCCAGTTGACGCTTCCAAAGGCGTGCAAACGATCATGTGCATTCAGATCATTTCAGCGCATCTCCGGCTTTCACCAGAGGCCAGGAAGGGACGAAATGCATATGCAGTCGTCAGCCTTATGATCTGCCTCTTCTTCTTCACCTTCGCCATAGGATACAGCCTCGAAATCGGGTCCACTCTGCTGAAATTCGAAACGTTCCAAGCGGCTGTGTGGAACTCCATTCTCGAGGACCGAGCAAATCAGACAGCGTACTACCTATCAACCAGATTCGGACAGGGACTCGTGCAGCTGGCCGGGGAAGGATTTCTGGTAAGCAATTGGCCCCCTTATTCTTGACCATATCTGAACTCTAGACGTTCAGTTGCATCGCTGTTTCATCATCTGGGATCATAGAAAGGCCGTGGTCATCCCGATATCTACCCTTTACGCAACATTGGTTGGTGAGTACATAGAGTTCCTCTCAGTCTCGTCGTAGGAAAGCCAGCGGATCATTGACGAGAATCTGTAATATCAGCGATCGGCTTCACCTCCCTAGTCTACGAGTGTATACCTCCAGAGGCCTCGCCCTTGTCTTTCGCGGTATGGCGCGCCCGTATAATGCAGCTCTGGATGGCCTACTTCACCCTCAGCGTTATCCTGAACTGCGTGACCACAGGGATGATTGCGCTGCCAATTATTCGTATGCGGAGGCGCTTCAGGAAGCTCGGTGTCACATCCCCTCATCAACAGTCTCACACACATGTGCTGGCCATTCTGATCGAATCGTCGCTTCCGGTTACTGTTGTTGGAACCGCCGTTGTTATCAATATCATAACATTCGTGCGCGAGGGTGACCCAAGTACTTCGTATACAGTTGAGCTTTTAAATGGGCTTTGGGTGGTAACTATGGTGAGCTGTGTTTAACCTTGCATGTCGTTCCACTTGTTCTCCTCCTTACCGTTCGGCACTTCAGTCGTTGGCCCCACAGATGATCATTTATCGCATTGCGACGGGAGACTCGTGGACACAAAACCCAGCGACAGACGCTGCGTTGGTGTCCCAGATAGTATTAGCAGCCGACCTGGATATTGGAAGGACATCTCGAGCGGCAAACGAAGTCTAGAAAGGCTTTGTCAGCCGGAATTTTGTACTTGTATTTTTCCTTGGACGGCGGGATTGTTGACAGAAACCACGCCAAGGATCGACTCCATCACACGAAGTGAGGTTACATTACCGCTAATAATACAAATGGTATTTTCGTAACTCGTTGATTAACTGGACCAAGGCTGAGACCAGTAAAAGGAATCGGATGCTAACTTGTATCATCTCTTGAAGGGTAAATGGTGGTGTGAGGGTGGGCACAATGGAAATAACATCTTGCTCTATCGTCAGCGGTCGGCCACCCATTTTGGGCTTCATTTCGCTTTCAAGCATCCAAATACATCCAGGATTGGCTTAGTGCATGGGAGACTGACCCTGAAGACCCAAAAATACCTGAAACACAGGGAAGATTGGGCTGGTAAATCGTTTTTCATCGTATCTATACCCGGATTCAGGGCACTGTCTTGCATATACAAATATTCCAGAGCCTCTTAGCTCGACCTTCCCCATTTTACTTTATTTTTTCTCTATTTATCAAGTAATTTAGAAACCTATAAGTAGTTGGGCAGAGCGACCCTCTACAGGGGCTCTAGCTCACCTGAGAACCTATCTACTACAACTCTATCGAATCCTTTCTCTTCCAAGGCCACTGCGCTTTCGCTGATCGGTTCCAGCCAGCAGAACCGACCCCAACTGTTCACCAACTCCTATTTCAAGTTCAAGACTTACCTGCAAGAGAGGTCTGACTCGTGCCCAAAGCCAGTCAAGCGCCCTCACATCACCCGAAGAACCTCTCTTCAACGAATCATTATCCATTCCACTCACGACGTGACCACCCGAGCCTCTTCACCATGTTTTACCCACTGTATGTCGGCCCATCAATACGGTGCTTACAATCCGCGTTTCCAGTCGTTGGCCCCGCAGTTGATCATGTCGTATTGCGATGGGAGACACGTGGACAAAAAACCCAACTACAGACGCTGCGTTGGTGTCCCAGATAATGGACAGGGCTGGCCTAGATAGTGGACGGACATCTCGAAAAGAGAATAAAGGCTAACTTAAAGTCTTCGATAGCGTGGAATCTTTGGCCTTGAACGGCGGATGTGGTGAGCCATATTTAATCTTTCTTGTCATTATGGACACCTAATGGCAACAGGCGTTGATTTTAGCCCTTGCGAGTACATATCGCGTGATGTGGACAATAATTAGACTGCAATAGACTTGCAGTTTTTACTCCAGGGATCAACGCGAGAGGGTGGAATGTAACGATTTGTCAAGGCGCGATGGCCCACATATCGAGGTGTGCGAAAATGTAACTCTGGAGCACAATATGGGGTAATAATATCAAAGCGGGGAACTTACGGTCTTTGATCTTGGAGCCTTGGAAGTTAACGACCAATACACTTGGTGGAGACCGGTGAAGAAGGAAATACGCCGATTTTCCCTACAAATACCCTCAACCCAGATAACGCGTGACGGTAAGTACTGGCTCTGGCCTCCGAGTACGTACATCACAATCGTACATATGGCTCTGTTACTATTAGCTATGGACGGGAGCCTTGGGGCCTGGACCACTGCACTGTGACCTATGGTAGCCCCCCTACGATATGTGCGTACGCGCCGATGGCGTCATGGTCTTTCCTAGTACAGTCAGCTGTTCGCCCCACAACTGGAAACTTGAAACTTTACTTGGGCACCGGCCCTTTTAATTGCTGTGTTGCGTGTTGCGGGGTACATAGTACCCTCCAACCTTCTTCGACTGGCACCGAGCGGACGCTATACCCCTCTCCGAATCTCGGCTTATGCTTATCTTATCGCGACGTCATGGTCAATATGTTCTGGAGGAGCTTTCATTGGTCTCCCAGAAACGTACCAATCGACCCTGGTATGACGCCTCAAATACACGGCCCCCAAGAGTCCCCACTGCAGCTGAACTAATGTGCACCAACCCATTCCACATATTATTAGCCAAGGCCAAGACATCTCCTCCCCGTTCCCCACACTCTACGTAATCGCCTCCGCTTTCCGTGTACATAAATTGAGAAATAAAGAACATTCCATTAGCCTTGGCTCCAATGAAGCTGATAACTGAACTTGGACCTTCAAATGCCGATCACGATTTGAAGTCTTGAGCCTTCCGGGTCCGTGCCAGAGTCTAATACCTGGGGTAACGCCCCCGCTTTGCGGCTCTGTGACTCTAAAGGTCGATATGTATCTTTCCAGAAGTACATCAGAGTAACAGGACTCACAAATAAATCAAGCCGATGCATTAAGGTTAAGCATCCTTGCAAATTCGCACCCTTACAGACTTGCAACAGTCGAGACGACACGCAGAGTCAACCAAAAGTCAGCGCCTGCTGCCAGAAAGTCCGAGACCGAAACGGCCCTAAAGCTCCCAGGCTCTGCCATGTGGCATTTCCCGTCCCGTCTCCTTTCTTCAGCGCCGGCGTGATGGCTTGGAAAGCTTGGTCTTCAAGCTTTCGTTGGGGTTGAGAAGGGTTGAGAGGGGTTGGGCTAGGGAATTTCCGGATATGAAGGAATGAGTTGGGATCGGTACATAGGTTATTTTCCGTGGTTAATGAAACAACTGAACTTGGCGATTGTATCTGGAAGACAGAAGAGGGGTTCTGAATTATGTGAATTCTGGGGTAAGTCACCAAGCCCAATTTGCGGAAGTGGAAGCACAGGACTGAGGAAGTTCCACTTCCGTCTTCCGCCTTCTCCTCCCAAGTTAGCTTAAGTTTGGCGATCGTTCATCACTCTGGCAACAACAATCAAACAGCAAGCACATCATCAGATATCATCAGACACTCGTACGGTATATAAGTAACGGGGGATGCAGATTGGCCCTTCCTTACTAGTCTGGTCTCTTGCAAACCCTAATTTGAGATAGATACACACCTTTGGTATGTACTCATAGGCGATGTTCAACTCTTGGATTTTACAGAAATGAGCGCTGTTCAACCTCCAGTGGTCAGCCTTGCCCACTGGTCCTCGATCGACGGCAATACATTTGTGCACCACAGCACGCGTAAAACCTATCTTCCGCCCACGGCAGCGGAAGCTGGCCTGCCGGCTATTTTTGTCCTGTCTGGGAGTATTGTTGTACCAATTCGGATCGCCGTCGACTTCCTGAAGATGTCCTGGGAGGACAGTCGAAGATCGCATGACTCTGGAAGCCTGAACATAGCCGCCATGGATTCGCCTCAGCTGTGCGGTGGTGTACATAGTATATATGATTCTAGAGGTTTTGGAGGTGGAGGACATGTTATTCCAAGGCGCCGTCGCGGTGTTTGGACAACCTCCGAAAATCCGAGATTATTAAGTGATCTAATCGATGGTTTCCTTTCGTTCCGCAGCGACGGAGACCTGCGGCGCGAAAATATTGAGCGCTTGGGCTTCTGAATGGGCTGATTGAGTGCTGAAGGGCGCGGGATTCCGTCTGATGAGGTAAAAATTGTACAGTGCGCTTGTACATGGCCCAGGTAGCTCAGAGATTAAACGTCTCGGCACGTAAATCGCACTCATTCGACTTATTTACCTTATCCTGATCGGATAAACTCCATCATACTTCCCGCCTTTCCACCGCCCAGGTATTAGAAAAGAGTGGAAAGATGAATCTTCGTTCGAGTTATCTTTCATTCATCTTAGCTTAGCTTAGTATTGAAAATATCATATTCCTTTTGCAGGCCTTGCCCAGCCAATTTACGGCTCCAAGACGTGAAGTCCCCACAAACCAAGCACGCGGGACGCACTTGAAAAAGCAAAAAAAAGACGGAAATGTGGAGAAGGCTTTTAGTTGCTCCGAATTGGAGTGATGCCAAGCCCATTGTGGAAGTCGGGTCATGCGATCGGAGAGGCACACGAAGAGCCCCTATGATCTCTAATAAAAGGCTCCACTCTGCGCCGGACTCTTACTTCTTTTCCACATCCCCCATCGCCTCGTTCTGCCCTATACCGCCATGTCCGAAGAGCCAGTTCGAGTTTCCACTCACCCAGTCGGTAAGCGTGTTAAGCACGGCTGCAAGGTCCCACACGTCGGTCCACATATCGATGACTATCGACGTGCTCACCAAGAGACCGTCGGGCATGAATCTGACAAGTGGTGGGCGAAGGTGAGCTATTTGTGGGATTGCGATAGGATGTTTTACTGACCTGGCTTCCTTCTACAGAAAGCCCACGAACTCTTATACTGGGATCGGCCGTTCCACACCGTGCGATCTGGTTCATTCGAGAATGGAGACATCGCTTGGTTCCCGGAGGGCGGTCTGAATGCTTCGTACAACTGCGTTGATCGCTGGGCGTACAAGCACCCGGAAAAGGCATGCTTCATCTTTGTTTCTTTTCTTTTCTCATGTCTGACTATGGCATGATAATCAGACCGCAATTATCTACGAAGCTGATGAACCTGGTGAGGGGCGGGATATCAGCTTTGGCGAGCTCTTCCGCGAAGTCTGCAGCATCGCCAATGTTCTCAAGTCTTTCGGCATCAAGAAGGGCGACACCGTTTCTGTCTACCTCCCCATGACCTGGCAAGCTGTTGCCGCCTTCCTCGCCTGTGCACGTATCGGAGCCGTCCACTCTGTCGTCTTTGCTGGTTTCTCGGCAGAGGCCCTCCGCGACCGTATCGTTGATTGCAAATCGCGTGTGCTTATCACCTCTGACGAAGGTCGCCGAGGTGGAAAGTCCATCGCCACCAAGGCCATCGCCGACTCAGCACTCAAGGAATGCCCGCTCGTCGAGAAGGTTCTCGTCCTCAAGAGGACAGGTCATGAGGTCCCTTGGACTGCCGGCAGGGATGTTTGGTGGCACGAGGAAATTGACAAGGTTCCCCGCTACTGCCCGCCAGAGATCATGGCTTCCGAAGATCCCCTCTTCATCCTCTATGTGAGCTTATTTTGGGCTTCGGTTCTTCGGCGTGTTTTCGGTTGGCTAATTCGCTGCGTCTAGACCTCGGGCTCGACCGGAAAGCCAAAGGGTGTCGTGCATACCACTGGTGGGTATCTTCTCTGCGCGGCACTTACCGTCAAGTACGTCTTCGATTTGCACCCCGACGACAAATTTGCGTGTATGGCCGACGTTGGCTGGATCACTGGTCATACGTATGTAGTCCTCTTCGTTCCATAGGATCCCTTTCCCTGACATCAACCGTGCACAGATATATTGTCTACGGACCGCTCGCCATCGGAGTTACGACGACTGTCTTCGAATCTACCCCCGTATATCCCACACCTTCGCGTTACTGGGAAACTGTCGAGAAGCACAAGATTACTCAGTTCTATTCCGCCCCGACTGCTATCCGTCTCCTCCGCCGATTGGGTCACCAACACGTCGAGAAGCACGATTTGAGCAGTCTTCGTGTCCTTGGAAGTGTTGGCGAGCCAATCAACCCCGAGGCATGGCACTGGTATAATGAGCATGTCGGCAAGACTGAGTGTGCTATCGTCGATACATTCTGGTGAGCTCCGTTTTTATGTCAGCGTGAAAATAGGCTGACGTTGTATCTAGGCAAACGGAGACAGGCTCGATCGTCGTCACTCCTTTCCCCGGTGCCATCGAGACCAAACCTGGTGCCGCCACTGTCCCCTTCTTCGGTATCGAGCCTGCTATCTTGAACCCCCATACCGGCGAGGTATGTTCATCCTATTCATCGTATGAACCGAATTCTGATCGTTGTTGCAGGAACTCCACGGAAACGATGTCGAAGGTGTTCTCGTCCTAAAGACTCCCTGGCCCTCTATTGCTCGTACTATCTACCAAGACCACAAGCGATACCTCGAGACCTACATGCAACCATACCCCGGCTACTTCTACACTGGTGATGGTGCGGCTCGTGATGACCACGGTTACATCTGGATTAAGGGTCGTGTTGATGGTGTGTTTATATCGTTTTCAGCTATGTCTCCCAGTTATTTATGGCGCCTTCTTTAGATGTCATCAACGTATCTGGCCATCGTATGTCGACTGCTGAGGTTGAGTCTGCTCTTATCACTCACCATGGAGTTGCCGAGACTGCTGGTAAGTCTTGGTGGTCTAATACTTGTTTTGATTGTGTCTGACAATTTCCCTTCAGTCATCGGTGTTGCTGATGAGCTGACCGGTCAAGCTATTCATGCTTTCGTCACCCTCAAGCCGTAAGTAATTCGCTTGTTTTGTGGTATCAATACATTCTGATCGCCTTGCCTGTTCACAGAGAGTTCACGCATGACACTGCCAACGAGGCAGGTCTCGCGAAGGAGCTCGTCTTGCAGGTGCGCAAGATCATCGGTCCCTTCGCCGCCCCCAAGAAGATCTACATCGTCAGCGATCTCCCCAAGACCCGCTCTGGCAAGGTTCGCACCTTTTTTACCGTTTTACGCTACGACTTGTTGCTCATAGCGGTATATTTATAGATCATGCGACGAATTATGCGCAAGATCGTTGCTGGCGAATCAGATCAGCTCGGCGATTTGAGCACTCTTGCGGAACCAGGAATCGTGGAGGTCATCAAGGCCAAGGTTGCTGAGAGCGCTTGAGCAAGAGAAATCACTTCTCTTCCAAGTCGTTCCTCGTGGTTATAGGATCTGGGCTCGTTTGATTTCCCTTTACGCCAACTTTACCCCTGGCATTTTTCTCGCGATCTTCGTACCCCGTTGATTGCTTACTGTGGTCTGCCGTCTTGATCTTGGCCATTTATGAGCAAGTTACCCCGGAGCCTTTGTTCTGTGACTGCACTTCATCCGTTTCCCTTCCTTCATCATCCTTCCCCGCCCGTGATTTATGTTTTCAGTTATGCATCTGTGTTTACCCCAGATAAAGTGTATTACTAGCGACAAGTACTGTAGCTTGAATCCCTGTAGGAAAGCAAAGAAAAATGTATCGTGTATTATACTATTGCCAATTCGATTGTCTCTCTCTTATTCTCATTTGCATACTCAAGTGAGAACCATCCCTGTGAGCCAGCGAGCCACTTGAGCCCCTGAAGGCTGCCTGTGCTGTTGGGGATGCTGAACGCGTCGACTCGGTTATAAGCGCCACATAGCACAGCTCTTGACGCGATCATTCTTATGGTTCTTTCCCATGATGGCCAAAGCGTTCCTCTGCGGCCTCACAGCACACTGTCAGCGATGGTCCACAGCACCTCTCCTCAGTACCTTCACATACGAACGCATCCACCCCCTAGCAAAAGTCTCAAGTAAGCGGGTGGATCAGCTCAACTTCCCATACCAATCGCAGCTGTCTGATCTGGCCTCGCAGTCCCATACATGTCGTTCCCCTGGCTCAAGCAACCCAAGCAGAAATGGACCATTACCCACCTCACGGGCGAAACGAAAGACAAGCTGGACGATTCGGCAGCGAAGAATGAATTCGAGGGGATCGAACCGACTGTGATTCCCTCGGCGGATGCGGTGGTACATTTGGATTATGACCCCGCCACGTTGCGGTCTCTGGGCGAGATGGAGTATGTGAAGGAAGATGGAGGGCAGTGGACGCGGTTTGTCTGCATCAGCGACACGCATTCGAAGACCTTCGATGTCCCTCTTGGGGACGTGCTTCTGCATAGTGGAGATTTGTCAAATTTGGGAACGGTGCGAGGCTTGACAGCGACGATGGAGTGGTTGTATGGTTTGCCCCATAAGGTCAAGATGTAAGTGCAGACTTACGAAGTTTTGGTTTTTTCTTCGTTGTCGTTTATCGGATATGGTCGTGGTCGTGAGCTGACGTTATTTTGGTCTTGTCTAGAATTATAGCCGGAAACCATGACTTGACGTTGCACAAGGACTATTACCGGGACTCGTGGTCGCGATGGCACAGGGAACCAGAGGTTGCGGTCTGCTCTACTGCGTTTGTGTTGCTGGATGGCTCATGAGGTTCAACAAAGGACTATAAGAAGATAATTGAGTTGATGACTGGCGAACGAGCGAAGAAGGCCGGAATTGTCTACTTGGAGGATACCAGTTGCACGTTCTCGGTGGGCCCTGGTCGAAGAGAATGGACAGTTTATGGTTCTCCCGTTCGTCATCTTCTCCTCTTGGTTTTTCAGATCCACCTTGATAATGGTACCTCATGCAGTGGTCCCCCTATTTCCACGATTGGGCGTTCAACTACAAATCTGACAAAGCAGAAGGTGCGCTTTCTCCCCAGCTCTCCTTGGTGTGACTGAACCCCATTTCCTCAGAACTTGTCGCGTCTTACTCAAATGCCGATATACTCCTCACACATGGGCCTCCAGAACGCGTCTTCGACTTTACTAGGACAAAGGAGCATGTCGGGTGTCCTTCTCTGGCCTCTCACCTTGCCTCTGGCCGGTTAAGGCCGCGAATCCACTCATTCGGCCATATCCACGAATCACGCGGGGCTCATATACATTCATGGGATGCGAAGGACGGCGCGTCCAGACCTCCGCGGGCTCAGAATAGGTTTTATGGGGTGAAAGATCCAAAAGACCGCTTCCTCGAGTTGGAGGGCGAGGACGTGGAAAAGACGCGGATGGAACTGGAGCAAGAGAGGGTGGAGGCAGAAGAAAGGAATTCGGATGTTAGCCTGCAGAGGACGGTGCTCGTGAATGCTGCCAACGATCCGATGGGGCCTGGCGCATGGGTTAATGGACGGAAGGTGAAGCATGGGGGGCGCAACTTTCAGCCGATAGTTGTAGACCTTAAGGACTAGGTCAAATCACGTTGAGGTACAGAACGTCGATATAGACCAAGTATATTCACTACTTGGATCGCGAGTGTACTGGATTACTTTAGCTCGCCGGAACCTGAGAATTCCCAGAGGAACTTCCCGAGTGCCGGTTCCGGTCCAATTGTAGGATTTGTCGACGCGAGCCTTCGCAGTATCTAGGCTTGTGAGCTTTTTTTGCAGATCTTACATCTGGGCTTCATGTGGAAGAAAGCGCGAACGTGGTCTTCGATCCTTCCGAGTCCTCGTTTAACCCCTTTGGTGCATAACTACATTATACCGAGCCGACGATGCCCGCGACACAGGATGGCATAGGACGCTTACGTTCACCTCACCTCACAAGGGTACGTATACAATATTATTGTAATTTCGAGTCCAAGTTGAAGGATGTCACGCGTCATACAAATAAACCCAAAGTTACATAATAGGAACAGCATAGAGCACTCAGGACCCAGGTGAACCCGCCTGTGGTCAAGATCTATACTTATCGATTCGCAGCCATTCGCCTCATCTTTGTCTATGCATGCAGCTACGTATACAATGCCAACCACTCGAGACTTGGACGGGGTGAAATCAGGGTTGGAGGTCCTGGGACACGACCTAGTCCTGACAGTCTTCGAGCACGCAGAATTGGAGGATGTTATAACACTGCGACAGGTCGGTCTCAGCAATCGCTCATCCATCATGGGCAATCGTTAACGGCGGCTGACAACGTTACAAGTGTTCTCGGATGCTTCAATCGGCATCGAAGAGCCGATCGGTTTGGCTCGCCATCTTCCAGAGATACTTGGGGACCGTAATCCCTCTGCCATTTTTTCTTTCCAATCCACTTGCATACTGCTCGTCGCGGGATATAGAATTGGCCATCAAGGGCTGGACCGCCAGTTCTCGTCAGTTATTCGCCAGACCTTTCGCGTTGAAACGTCAGCCATCGGCGAAATTTGAGTCTGGCGTCATCGGCAGCCTGCCAGGTGGTAGATTCTTTATATCCTCTGGTAGCGACGGCTCCATCTGGTATCACGACTCTAGGTATGGAACCGAACCCCCGAAAATGGTTCTTCCCGCTGTATTTCCACTCCCTACAGTAACACCCATCCTGTGCTTGAACCAGTTTGAGGTTGACGTCTCGCTACTGTCGGAGGCGAAGGACGCGATCGCCCAAGAATTCAACATTTTGGTGGGACGAAACACCATGGCGGAGGATCATATAATCTTTCGCGTCTGCAGGTTAACTCCACAGATACGAGAAAGCGGGGAGCTTGGAGGTTACACCATCAAGACGCTTATGTCCTTCAACGATAATACATATATAGTGGGAAGCCCTTCGATACATGGCAAATTCATCGCCTATTCCGTATTCTCCCCACCGAGAACCGTCATCGTGGACTGGACAACCACAATGACTGATGGTATCTCCCATCGCCGTGCGTACATTGCAGGACTTCCTCCAACGGTGCGTAATTGTCACTTTCCGCTCAGGATGGGGCCGGTCGCTGAAAATATATCCAGTTTCACGTCCTACTGCCACATGACCGAATCCTAATCATGGGGGCCGACTTCCTCAGCATTTACCGAATACAAGATTGCCCCGTTTCCCTTAATCCACACTTGGAGACAACGACATCTACACCCGTCTGGCACTCTCGTATCCAATCCAACCCCATACAAACTCGTCACTCCTTATACTTCAAGAACGGCTCGGTTCGAGTGGTGATTCCGACATGTTCCGTCGTGTTGGGTATCATAATTCCCAATTCTTGGGACGATAACATGGACAGTTCTTCTCCCAACGCTCACCCTCCTCAAGTGGTCGATCTCCTGCAACATGAACTCAAGAATCAAACTAACTTCTCGGATGGTTTCAGCCACAGTTATGGGTACCACAAGGCTGTTTTGTTCGCTGAAGAGTCTAAGGACCTGTTGCAGTATTCCTGGCCGGACGACCCACCTTCATTTCGCGAGCAAGACGGGTGTTTTCCGACGCCTTTGGTTAATTATGACATCCTGGGTTACCCTTTTTTCAACGAATCCACGAACCAGATTGTAGCTTATGATCATCAGGCGCATGAATACCTATTTATTGACCTGTAACGATGTATAGATTACCCAAATATCGAGCGTTCCAACCCGGACCTCCTACTGAACGGCAGAACCTTGCTGTCTTCGCTTCTTGAACCAGGCAATTATACCGATTACTACGAGGTGGTTAGTCCGTTGAATCTGCGCTGCGGCGCATCTTATCATAGACAAACGCACCAGCTTTCAAGACGAGATACATCCCCACGGCGCCTGCGTATGCTATTGTTATGACTATAATGACAGTGGTGAAGTGCTCCTTCAAATTTTCCTACAAACCACATAATCAGAGATGAACATATAAGCAGAAAACTTGCAGCAAACAAGTCGTACATTCTGAGTGAGCCCAGGTAGGAATCCAACAAGCAACCCGGTCGAGGAGAGCCGAGTGAATGCAAATCCAATATGAAAAGCATTCGACCAGCCACTTTCGTATGGCCTCATGAAGACGAGAACTGCAGGGGCAAACGTGAGCTTCTCTTCTATTCAAGTCAGAGGAAGGCTTCAGACGTACAGAGAAAGACTGCCAACTCGAGCCCACCGAGGATGGAGACCTGTATCAGTCCATTTGCCTGCCGTGGTCGGTGATGTCACTGATCCGACCCAATTTTCGACTATCGCAACAGAACACGTACCTGTCCGAACGCAGTGATACCACCGCGACCCAAGACCCATATATAATCCGCGATAAAGTATGTGTATCTTCGTTTTTTGAAGCTCGCGTAGACGGAGCCCCAGCGGTTGGCGTAGGGCGACTCTTCTTCCTCCGTCGAGTACATCTTTTCGACCCCATGCTTGTCTGCTGTTCGCAGGATAAGGATCGAGGCTGCCAGGAGGGCGGAGAGGATGATGGCAAAGTCAACACTGGAAATGACCAAGGCCGGTGCAAGGGGGCAAGGGAAGAAGAACTGGTAGAAAGAGAACGTCGTAACGGTCCCCCATACCCACAGACACTGATGAACCAGTGCTAGATTAGCAATATCGTTATGGTTAATTGATGATACACGTACCATCCTTAGTGTGAAGTTTGACGCTTTTGGTGGCCAATTAGCTCCAAGTCTTCGCATTGTCCCATTACCACTGAGATTCGCGAAGAGTATTGCGAAAATGGAGAGAAGGCCGACGACGCCCAACGCCATTGCAAAGGCAAGTATCACGCCCAAGTTGACCATACCTCCTAAAAGGGCGGGTTCCAAATTGTACCGGTGAGCGAGCGCCAGAAACCCTGCTCCGAGTTTAGCGTTGCCCTTATAGTAACATACGTCAGACATCCCTTCCGCGGCCATTGTCACAAGTGGAGAGATGAAATTGGCGAAGGAAAAGTGGTATGTGAACCCGAGGTATCGGAGCGGGTACGAAAGCGAGAGGAAACCGGTTGATGAAATGAACTGGAAGTGAAGAAGGAGTAGAACTGGATCAACGCCATCGGTAAGGACAGGCGTCTTTGGTGGTGAAGCAGAAGTTGGTTGGTGAGCAATACCGTTCGAATTGTAGAATTGAGGCTTCTCGTAGACAGCCACCTTGGCTGCGGCAGTCGCTGTACCACCACCACTACCTGGCGACGAATTCATGGAAAATCCTGCCCCGATTGCACCCACGGCAACCAGGACTGCTGTGACAATAAGCACAGCATTGGAGACTGTCACGTTCTCGTTCTCCAAAGGTATACCAGCCCTAAACGGAGGGATGGGGACGTCTTCGATGGATGCGCCGCTTCCGAGCGGACCACTGCCGTAGCCAGTTCCAGGACCTCCAGCGTTGCCGTTGTCGACTCCTATTGCATTGGCAGGGTTGGCTCTTGTTGCGCCGTCCTTTGGGACGACCGCACCGGGGGGCACGAGAGATGGGGCGACATCTGTGAAATTCGTTATGAGCTATGTGAACAGAGCATACGATGACTGGGGAATCAGAACCACGTACCGACATAGCAGGACAGGTCCAGGTTTGTCATGGTGATGTCACTTGTGTCTATGCTCACATATATACGACATGTTGTAGAAGGACAGTAGTATGAATAGTATGTGCATGCGGCAATCCAATACCCACACCAAATATATTCGTATTCGTCCCCAAGGTATAGCCTAGTTCGTTCGAAAAGGCCAGGATAGTCCGAGTCAAACGCGGAGACTGAGCAGATGTCGGAGACCTGGCCTGTAACGCGAGGGGGCTCAATCAAGGTGAAGACAGAGAGAAAGCCGAGAAGCCAGGTTGAGAGGATGAGCATTTTGTTAGTTTTACTGGAGGGATATTGAAAAGGTTTTCGAGAAAGGACAGTGGGACTTCGGGGGCGTAGTATCCCGAGAGCTTATCGTCTTGACTGTTACAAGCGGCGATATATGTTGTGCCAGCGCACACTAGTGCACTCTTGTGCGGCGTATCATGTGAAAGGCACAAGTTGGCCACAGATAAAAATAACTTCAAAATGACAGGAGCAACGATAGAGGGCTAAATCTGGAACAATATGTATCACGATCACGTCCACCGTTGACCACTTAATTTAACGAGATTCAAGGATCAAGTTCAAATTCAATTGGAACCAGTGTGATGTACTTAAGATGCTGCCACTACCTTACTCAAGGTAACTCAACAATTATGCACTGTGATGAAACAAGCTCCAAGATTCCTGTTGACCGTCGACGAGTCCCGTTGAGAGGAAACTGCCAATCGGTGTTGTATAACCGTAAGTCGTGTTGCACATCACTTCGAGTACTGAGTGAGCAGCGTAATATTGGAGTATCCGCGGGGACACCTCAGGCACGGGCATTGGTTGACTGGGCTAGCTCGGTCGCCTCGAGCTCCCTGGTGGTGGCCCGCAGAGGCAAGGGTGCTGTTGCAGTCGCGGCGGAGCGGGGCTATCGACTGGATGGCACAGCCACGAGATCGATCTAATCTAATCGGGCGGGCCTGTCCTGGTACACCATGTCCTTGTCCTCCTAGTCCTCCGTGTTGGTCCCCGGCTGCGAAAAGCTCGTGGCGATAAGGGAAGGACGATATCCGAGTTAAAAACACTCGCAGCTCCATCGGACGGGGTCGGTGGTCTGTGCGTTAACTTGACCTAATGAATATTTTCACACGTGTTGCTGACGACGCCGCGACTGGTCATTGAAATGTGGAAACTTTAAGGTGTCGATTGCTTGCACGGAGCTCCATCCTTCTGTTAAGAGTTTACCACTCAAGGTACAGGTACATAACGACAAGAATATACATCACTCGGCTCTTTACGGCCACACCAGCCAAACACCAGCTCTCAACGAGAGAACAACGAGAGAGGCCTGGATTAGAATACGAAAGGATCCGACAATCGGGGCAGTCAAACGCTTCCTCTATCTAGTATGCGCGTATGGCTTATGAATCTGATCTATCATCAATGGTACATATACCCGCCTTACTCCACTGGGGTGCGCAAACAGTACACACATTGCTGAAAACGCAAGATTTGGTACACGTTACGAGCGGAGTAAACACTCCTTGTTGCACACCAACGGCATATCTTGGCACACGCTGGCGTATATAACCTTGAGGTCAGACGAAAGGCACGGTAGGCCTACGAGGAACCCCATATCCCCACAGACAACAGTCACAGAACAGGGATGCACTTGCAACGAGTTGTTGTCACCCTGGTCGCCATCGTTGCTGCATCCATATGCTCGACTAGCGCAACTCCTGATACAGGTCGCGGCAAACCGACACCTCCCCCCAAGGTCTGCAACCCGCGTGCGCGGGGGCCTAACCTGGAAAAGCAGCAGCAAGAGGCGACTGCAGACTTTGCTCACATATTCCTTGAGCTAAATCAAGTCAAAGCAGCGTTCGACCGTTACGTGCCTGGGTGAGTCAAGAGCCGGTCGCCAGGTACCGACCTATGTTTCGGGGTGCTTGCGCTAATCTTCTCAACCTTCTCAACAGCCAGTACATCCAGCACAACCCAAACTCACAACAAGGGCGGGAGTATGCAATTCAGGTTTTAACAGCGATTCGCGCCGACCCAACCATTGTGACCAGTCATATAACGACGTTCTCCGGAGAGGGATATGGGGGAATGCATTACAAGGTCATTCGACCGGCTACCGAGAATCTGACACTCGCCATCTTCGACTATTTCAGGTTTGAGGGGACCTGCATCGTGGAGCACTGGGATGTCTCCCAACGGATTCTGGGCAACGAGACCAATCCCATCGCGTTTTTCTAGTACACTGTACATAATGGTCCATGTGAGCAGTACATAATGCCATAGCACACACGGTGTTGGCGCAGCGGGCGTGATGATAGCAAATAACGTAATCTTGAATGGGTTGTGAGGTGGATTTAAGGTGCGTAGGGAAGCGACGCCGCAACGGGCGATCGGCAGACGGCCGGAGTCTTTAAGCGCCCAGATGCCAATCACCTCAGGGTCTGATTAATCTCTGAATAAAGAGAGAATCTCCATTAGTCTACCGACTACATCGTTCTGCCTTGACTGCCTTACATCCACAAACTTACGGCACTTTTGTGAAGCTTTGCCCTCTGAAATATGAGCACTTTTGGATGGACGATTTCAAGTGTGCACTGATGGTGGCGCTAGCACCCCCAAGTTTGACACTGAGGGCTGACAGTCCCGCACTTGGCGGAAGCTTCCCCTGGACTGATCATGGTAGATGCCCAAACCTCAAATGAACAGACAGTGAATTGAACAAGCATTATCCATGACCTCAGTGAGGCATTCATTGTGATCTACCTCGTCGTGGATATCAGAAGAAAACAGTTCATAGTAATAGTAAGAGAATCGAGGACTTGAATGGTCATATCAAAGAGATATCACGGACATAGGACGTCTCTTCCAATCTTACATCACTGGCTGTCAGAACCCGGCTGTCTTCGGTCCTTAAGCCAGTTGATTATCCCAACAGCTGTTAAGCAAGTTGGTTTAGCTTAGAAACAGTGAGAGCTTTATATGAGACCAAATTACCTGCTTTGAACACAAGGTTCATCCCCAAGGCGCATGCGTATGTGGCCGTGATAGCTATTATAGCCGTGGCATAGTCTTCTTTCTGATATTCCTATTGGATAGAGATTCAGCACCACATCTAGCATTGAACTGGGTCCCATGGCCCCGTTCATATAGCGGTACAGCCCAGAAGGTTCTACTCACATCCTGAGCGACTCCTGGGACGAAGCCTGCGAGAATCCCAGTGGAGATCACGCTCACAGGTCCTCGCCGATATTCAAGGAGTTGGCACATACCTGAGCAAAGGCGGTAATCATGCTACGACCAAAGATCCAGACATAATCCGCAATAAAGTAGCGGTAGTAACTCTGTTTGAATCCTGCATACACGGAGCCCCATCGGCGAGCGTAAGGTGACTCATCTTCCTCAGTCGAGTACATCTTCTCCACCCCATGCTCCTTAGCGGTGCGGAGGATGAGGATGGACACAGTGAGAAGTGCGAGGAGAATGACGCAAAAGTTGACAGCGGAAATGGCCAGGGAAGGTGAGATTGGACATGGGAAGAAGAATTGGTAAAAGGAGAACGTGGCGACAGTTCCCCAGACCCAAAGACACTGGACGGCATCCGAATCAGGGCGATGAGATGTCAAAGGCAAGCATTGAGACGCACCATCCTCAGACTTATGTTCGACGCCATCGATGGCCAGTTTGTTCCCATGCTACGCAGTGCCCCGTTGGTACTGTTCTTGAAGAGCAAAGCAAAAATGGAGATGAGGCCGACAACACCTAGCGCAATGGAGAATGCAATGACGACGCCGAGGTTGACCATCCCACCCAATATGCCTGGCGGCAGCCCGTACCTGTGCGCGAGTGCCAAGAAGCCCCCACCAATCCGAGCATCCTCTGTCCCCCCAGAGCCCGGGTAGTAGCACACCCCTCCCATAGCACCAACTAGCGAAGAATTGAGAAGCGGAGAAAGAAAGTTGGCAAAGGAGAAGTGGTAGGTATAGCCTAGATATCGGAGGGGATACGCAAGGGAGAGGAATCCGGTAGAAGATATGAACTGGAAATGTAGGAGGAGTAGGACAGGGTCGACAGCATCTGTTACCACGGGCGTCTTCGCTACGGTCGAGCTATGCTGAGCACCATTGGACGTCGCCATCGGGGCATTTCCGGAAGCGTCTGTTGCCGGTGCTGACGAGATGCCAGTGGGTACTGGAGCGATGTTCAGGGCGACCGCTGCGCCAACCGCGCCTCCGGCAATAAGAATGGCAGTCACAGCGAGCACGGTGTTGGAACCCGCTGTGTTCTCGCTTTCCAGAGGGGTGGCACTCTGGAATGGCGGAATTGGGACATGTCCAATGGACGGGCCACTACCCTCTATACTTCCCTCTCCCCCTGGACGTGGCCCTCCGCCATCTGCGCCCCCGTAGGTGAGGTCGGGGCTGGCACGAGCGACACTATCCCGAGGCACGAATGCGTTCGGGGGCACCAGGAACGAAGATACATCTGTAAATAAATATTGATATCAACTGAGTTGAAATGCGAACGCGTAGTGGCAGATGAATGCGAAGATCTGGTTGAGAGCCGTACTCACCAACGTAACAGGTTAAATCCTCTCTGACCTGATCTACGGTCACCCACACGGAGCATGATGCCGTGGAAAGAGGGCAATAGTACGAGTAGTAGGTACATGCGCCAATCCAGTACGCGCACCATGCATGATACTCGTTGTCACCCAGGAAGTCGCTAACTGCCTCGTACAGGTCTGGCAGATCGCGGTTTAGGGCGCTGATTGAGCAACTGGATGGGGGCTGGGCGCTAACCCTGCGAGAGGTCAAGAAAATGAGAAAGATGATAGGGAAGAGCAAGGGTGAGAGTAGTAAGAGCATGATACTGCTTCTGGGAGGTGGAGAACTTGGGGAGAATCTGTAAGTGAAGGCAAGAACGAATAACGTCGTTGGGCCCGTGGAGGTTCTCTTTAAGGCTTTAAATACCTAGGTGGGATGATAGGGTTCTCAAATATGGATATATAACTTGGCATAGAGTATGGTATGTACCCAATCAGGTGCGAGGCTGTTCCCTACATCGATAAGTGCCCTAATGAGAATTTGGCGCCCGAGTCCTGGTGCACAATTATACAACGCGGACATATCGGATGGCAGACTTTCCGTTACCCATAGAAAGCGACTTGGGTACTTGGAAGCTGTTTGGGAAGATTCACGTTGACACCGAAGCTCAATTCACATTTCATACATCGAACATTCCGAGAGCGGCTTGGCGTGTTTGCGCCGTCCACGACCTTTTTGGCCCAGGGCCTAGGCTGGCAGCCTAAAATAGCTCGACTCGAGGGCTGACAACGGGTTCGCTTCACATCGAGCAGTGCCCGATACTGTACGATGCCCCTTTAAGGACACCTGTCTCGAGCCCAGAGAGGCAAGAGAATCGCCGAGCGTATTATTTACGAATCTGGTGAATGAAAAAATCGAGTCAACTATAAGAGAAAGTCAGATCCCCGGTGAAGATAAGATTCAAAGGTCAGCCCATACATATATTTTAGAGGTTCTCAAACTGTGTCAACTAGAGCTTCTGTGGCTGTTGGGGACGACAGAGGACTCACTATGAGTCTACGGGTAGATAGCACGACGCGCCGCTTGTGTATTATTAGTACAAATAAAAGCCCACTGCTCAGGTTTGATCCACAGCACTGTGGCGTTAGAGTTTACCCGCCGCCCTTGCCCTGCTCATGTGAGACACATCGCTTATCGCACCTTAAAGAACATCGCAGCCCACTCCGAAGCGACGGAAACTTTTCAAACCATACTAGATTTAACTGATAACGAACAAGTCGAGAAACTATCACTACCATAGACATTCTCAATGGCAAATACAGCCAGGCGGAATACACAGTACATACCCCATACCAGGCAAACACATGTTGCGTCGCACAAGCCACTGCAAGTCTACGTGAACAATCACAGTAACAATTACCTGTACTGAAAATCAGAAATACGCAAGCGGATTCGGCTCATCCCCCGTAATCTCCTGCATCACATCCCAATGTTCCACCAAACACGTCCCTTGGAACCTAAAATAGTCCATGATGGCGTACACCGCGCGTCCATCCGGCTGCACGTACTTGTGGTGCGCGAACACGTATCCCTGCCCGCTGAACACAGTGATGTTGCTGCTGGCCGCAGGGGGCGCGAACAGGCCTTGGATGAACGGGATCGCAAAGGCGCGGCCTTGCTGTGCGGTGGGGTTGTGTTGGATGTAGGTGCTAGATTGGGAAAGATGATTCAATAAGAACAGGTTGATGGATGAGCGAAGCGATAGATGGTGTGGGGTGGGAAGTATAGCTCACCCAGGAATGTACTTGTCAAACGCAGTCTGGACATCATGCCTCCGCAGCAAAATATCGAAAAAGTCTGCCCCGGCGGCTTGCTGGCGCTGCGCGAGGTCAGGACCGCGCGCCTCGGGATCGCATCGCCCCTCCAACGGCGTCGGCTTCCCAGGCCGTCCGAGCGCATGGGCCGCACCTCCTCGGCTTTCCAGTCCAGCGAGCGCCCCAGAGTCCGAAGCAGAAACCACAGCGAACAAAACGCTAGCGGCAACCAGGGAGTTGAGCAGGAGCTTCTTCATGGTCATGATGGTGTTCGTTGGCTCGAGGAATATGTGTTGAGTTGAGTGGAAGTTGGATGGTGATGTGCGTTAGCCTTTACAATTTAGACTGTTAAACTTGAAGCTTTGAACTTTTAGCTGTGAACTGAGAAGGCAAGTGATTTGTTTTGAGCTCCTTCCGACCCACCACAAGCCTTTAAATCAAACGAAACAGCACCGCTACAGCCAGCTTATGAATCGCACAATATTATTAGATCTAGAGAACCTCTCCAGAGGTATCCCTACAACGTACCCTCAGCGAATGCTTCGTCAGACTCTGAGCGGTCACAGAAGCCACAACCACAAGTCTACGTCTACGTTGCAGAAGAGAGCTGAAACAAAATCTCTGGTCCGCCCGATGACGAATGATTCAAACTCCAGACCAGTCCGCAGCCAGGCTCGTGAGTAAGCGCGTATATGCCCGCGTAAGCCTGCCTGATCTAGTACGTCTATGGAAACGAAGCACCCCTGCAGTTGCCATCAACTTTGAACAACGATTTGTACGCGAGTACCTTCCACATCCGAATTGTCATCATCATAACTGGGAAGGTTGACCGGCTCACAACGGGTGAGTGAGAGTGGCAGTGACTGATAGAGAGAGAGAGAGAGAGAGAGAGAGAGAGAAAGATTAGATTAATCACCACTAAAACAAACGAGCAGTAAGTAAGTACCCAACAACCGGGCCACATCCAACAACCCTAACAACCCAACAACCCCACACCCAATCAACCATTCAACTAACCAACCAAACGTTTACTCGCACTCTCACATTATCGCACCCACCCCAAACCCTACCTCAACCACTCCTCAAACCTCCCAAACACAATCGCACTCAAACTCCCCACCTCATACGTCGCAAGCAAATTCTAACCCACCCAAATCAGCATCTACACCACCAACAAAAGGAAAGAAAGGAAACAACACTCACATCAACGAGTTCATTCGGCAACCCATCCAGCGCCAACTGACTCCACCGCGCCAATCCCGGTAAAAGACCCGCGAGTCTGATCCTCACTTCCTCTTCTTCCTCTTGCAGTTGCAATTCCTGTCCATCGGCAACCTCCACGATACTCGCACCCCGATCCACAGCCTTCCCCTTCCCCTTGCCCTTAGCTTGACCCTGAGCATTCCCCCCCTCAACAAACACATTCCGCTCCAACCCGTCAAACAACACCTCAACCGCCCGGTCCAAACAGCGCTCAACCACAACCCCAAACTCCACACCCCGCACCACATCCCGCGTCTCATCCACCAACGCGCAAAATGCCTTATCACCGCTGATATGCGGGTACGGGTCCGGCCTCGCGCTTTCCTGTACCCCATCAGCGCCATCGAGAGAAGAGTGCACGAGGTCAGGCCGGCCGTGCAGGGTCGCTGGCGGCGGAGGAGTGTCATTCCCTGCTGATCCCTCCTTATCCTCGTCGTCGTTGAACCCATCCCGCCCGAAATACTCGACAAACGAGTGGTTGCTGGTGCTAAGCTGCGAAGAAGATAGGGTGGAATCGTCCGTCGCATCCTGCGTCGCTGTGTCCGCCGGGTGTGCGGTGGGATTGGGCGGCGGTGTGAACCCGCCCTGGACGAGCACGTGGTGGATCGTCTCGGGGGTCGAGGGAAGTAGCGAGCTTAGAAAGCTAAAACGAGTGGCCGTCAGTATGTGATTTATACTCTCGATTGACTGCAATGAAAGAGGGAACGGTGAAGGGGAACGGATGCAGTCGTCGAATAGACTTGGCAGCTCGCTCGACAACGGGACGAAACAAGTCCTTGTCCAACCCAAGCGAACAAAGTTCCTCTCCAACCCAAGCGAACAAAGTCCGTGTCCAACCAACCAAAAAACAAACCAAACGAACAAAGCCCACGTCCAACCCAAAACCCACAAAGAAACACTCACTCAACTCTCCGCTCCCTCCCCTCAAACGTAACCTCATACTCCACCCGGCGCCTCACATCACCCACGAGCCGATGCAGATCCTGCGCCGAAAGTTTCGTCTTGAGAGATACACTACAAAACAGGGGTGTCAGTAATCGGTAATCAGTAATCAGTAACGAGTCGGAGCACAATGAAAGATGTACAGGCGAATCGAAACGCAAATGATGCCCCAAGAAACAACGAAACGAAACGCAAATCGGGGGAAAACCCGTCGAAACGAGGACCCGAAAAACAACTCTCGTCAGAGGAGGACACATATCCATATCCTCCAACCATCTGCGACGCTCAAGCTCCAGATCAACGAGGGCTGATGCTCCCATCCCATCTGGTCCCGTCCCGCCCTGACTGGTCATCACCGGGAGGCCACTCAACACCGACCAAGAGAGTCCAGCTCTCTCTCTCTCTCTCGACACCGCAAAGCCACACTCGCACCCAACGCCGCAACGAAACTCTCCGCACACCAAACCCCCGTAACCCAATCCCTTCTCAAACCCACTCCCAACCCAAAATATCAACAAAACCCAAACCCCAAACCCAAAGCAACACGATATAACCCAAAAAACTCACCCATCAAAAACCTCCTCAACACCCCTCCGCACCCTCTCACCCACATCCTTCCAGCCCACATGCAGCACCCACCAACTAAGCGTCAAATACTTGTTCTCCGTCTCCTCCTCCAACCTAAACCTCTCCCCTGCTTCTCTCTTTTTCTTTTCCTCCACATCCTCGTCATTATCTCGGCTTTGATCTAGACGCGGGTCGGTGAGACCCGTCAAGAGCTTTTCAAAGTCCTCTTCCAGACCACCACCGCCAACCAGCGCACCAAGGTCAACTCCACAGCCCCGCAACACACCCCCCACGCGGTCTTTAACCCCACCCCAAACCATCCCCCCCACCAAGGCGCCGACCTCGCCAAGCCCAGACCCGAACCGCTCCTCCACCCGCCTCCGCACCTCCTCCTCCCGCTCCTCATCAAACACCGCGAGGACGTACTTGCCGCGGGCGAGGATCGTGAGCTGCAGGTTGGTGAGGAGCGTGAGGAGCGTGAGGCTGTATAGCGTCGTTAGTGTTCTCGTTAGGGCTGCGTAGGTGTAGGTCGGGTTGGTTGAAGGTCGAAGTCGAAGTCGAAGTCGAAGTAGACGTAGACGTTAAAGTAGACACAAATAAAAAAATCAGCATCCACTCTCAAAACCCAACAAAGAAGAAACGCACTAAGAATCTTAACCTCATTCCACAACTCGGCCTTCGTTCGCGGATCCGCCAACGGCGAGCCCGTCGATAGCTCAGAGGCGGAGAGCGAGCTGAACCCGAGGGACGACTGGATGCTTTCGGACTGTCGGGGGTGTTAGTATGTTTATTGGGCGTATATGAGTAAATGGGTAAAGGGAGTAAGGAGGTAGGGTAAGAGCGGGTGGCGGACTACGCAACCAGTCGATAAACCACAGGACGAGAAAAGACGAGAAAGGGACGACGAAAGACGAGGAAAGCAGAAAAGGGGAAAAGGGAAAGATACACACCAAATCAACCCGCACGGCGCTCTCCTCCGAGAGAGACGTGGTAGATCCTACGCTGGAGAACGAGGACGACATCGCGTCTTGCGGTGTTTCCCTCTGCTCCCCCTTTTGCTGTCCCTGTTCATGTTCCCTATCCCCATCCCCATTCAAAACCCCACTCACAACCCCATCCACATGCACACCCTTACCCACATCCGATGCATCTACACCCTTCTCCCCTAAAAACCCCTGCGCCTGCGACGACGCGGGGGTGGAGTCCAACGACCCAGATACGAGCGAGTCAGATGCGGAGGTAGACGACGCGAGGTCGGAATCGTGGATCATGTCTATGCTGGATGCGAGACTTGGTGTGCGGTCGTTGCTGGTTCCAGTACAGCTGGTGGTTGGTCTGGCCGCACGTTCGAGGGGGGGTTCTAGTGTTGCTTGAGCTTGTGCTGGTGTCGTTGATGCCTGTGTTGCTGATGCTGAAGCTGGTACTGGTGATGCTGAAGCGGTTGGTGCTGGTGCTGAAGCGGCCACAGCACCATAGCTCGGCTGCACACGCGCCCTGCTCCTCGCCTGCAGCTCCTTCGTGATCCCCTCCACATCCATCTCGCCCAATATCTGCGCGGAGAGCTCTGGGAGGAGGGCGAGGACGGTGTACGAGCTCGTGTCTTGCGTGTGGTCGAAGCGGCGGGTCAGGCTGCGGTTAGGGGTAAGTCAGTCAGTCATTGCTATCGCATCGAACACGGTATGTACGATGCACGAAATGCACAAGGCCACGCACTTTTCCTGGGCCTGTCTGTCGCGCTCGAGGGCCTCGCGGGCGTCCTGCAGCCTCTGCTGGATGTAGCCGTTCGCGAGGTACATCCCCCCGAACCAGCCTGCTGTCTTTGCCACCGTCTTGCGGGACGGTACGAGTTTTGAGAGGCCCATCTATACATGTTGTCAATTGGCCGTACAGTGTACGTAGACAGATAGCATAACTAAACATACCTTTTACCGCGGTGCTGATGATGATAGTTACTGCTGGTTGCTGGCGGTGTGGGAGGTCGACGTCGAGGGCAAGAAGAAACACATGTCGCAGCGAGACGTCGGGTTAGCCTACTCCGGTCGGTCATCAACACCGGCCAATCATCGTCTTCCATCAGTAACTGGGGTTAGGGTTAGGAGACACCGGGACCCACCGTGGCGTTTGCAATTCCACCAACAACGACGACGACGACGGTTTCATTCGTTAGACATGGTGCGTTTTTGCTCGTGAGGCTGTAGACGTTGATGCGAGTGTGGTGTAGGGAGGAGGCGCACGGTATCCATATCCTAAACACGTTTGGTCGCCCGCAGGTCCGTCGTCTGTCCGTCCTGCTTATGATGTTTGATATGCGAGTGCTGACCTGGTTCGCTAGGCGGCTGGTGGGTGCAGCCCAAGAACTGGGCGTCAAACACTGCAGTAGCGTTCGTCGGCATCCTCGCTGTGACATACGGAGTCTGGAACCTAAGTGCGGACCACGAGGTGCGTTTTTCGCTCCCCCCACTGCTCGCCCAAATTACTGACACCCACCCACTAACAGAGACGCATTACCCAGCCCACCAAATGGATGCCCTCCATGCTCGTGCGTGTTCCGCGTCATTCGACTGCGCTTATGCTGACTCTGTGTTATGTTTAACAGTGGGCGAAAGAGTACAAGGAGGCTAAAAAGGACAGCACTTAGAACCACCTAGTCTAGATTCAGCAGACCGAGATCGACCGCAATTGCATCTTTTCCTTTCATTTTGCATTCTTCTGTGCTGTATCCTTCGCCCACCGACCACGAGAGAGAAGAGCACGATACCAGCGCACGCCCTTGGTTGGCCGAATGCTTGGGCAGCAGCCGCGGTCTGGGTGTATGCGAAGAGCGTCGCGTGTCCCGCCTGTGCGCTCCGCTGTATCGACCGTAGCGGCTGCCCGTTGAGTGCTCAGTACCCGGTACTGACTGCCTACCCCACCCACTCGCTGACGACCGACCGCAAAGCCTAGCTACAACACCCAACCAGGCCCACTCCACCGACTCGCGACCCCGTTGGGGCTGCGCATTCACCGTAGGCTGACGACCTCATTGCAAATCTAAAAGTCACCGCACTACCCCTCAGCACGGTTTGGGAGCTCGCATCCTATTCTGATTTCCGTCTCGCGATCCGAACACGACGCCAATTATTACGGACGGGGGTGTTTGGGGTGGGTCCTGGGATATGTAATACGGTGGTTGGGATGCGCCGTAGCAAACACCACCACTTTCTACAACGCCCCCTCATTCCAGTATCAAACGGAGTATTCCGCGGGGACACTCCAGGCACGCGCACTCGCTGCTGGGCCGGATGGCTCCGTCGCGTCGCTGCCAGGCGATGGGTTGTCGATTCCAGTCGCGCGGCACAGCCACGAACTCGATCTAATCTAATCGGACAGCTGGTCCCATCCCTTAAATTCCGGTTCTGTACCCCTAATGGAGTCTGGACTGCAAATGCACACGGAGACTCGTCAACCCGCTAATCGTCGAACCACCGCCCCTTCAGATTTCAAAATTAAAAAAGGAATTCGCATCAAAGCAAGAATGTTTTTTACTTGTTTATAAGTACGTTTGCCTACGGTAAGATGCGACTAACTGGTACTTGTTCAAAGAAATTAGTAGCTGGGTGGTCCATGGGTTTGAAACCGGCTGTACATATACTTTATTCCCATTCCCATAAAGCTCGGAACTTCGTTGTACGGTTGGAACTTGGCGATTCTGCGAACAAGAGAATATTTATCGTTGTATCCGACGCCGAACAGGGCACAACAACCAAACTAGATTCTGCAGATACTAAGCAGCGCGACGTTGAATCCCAGCCTAGGACCTCACGGCGAGCCCAAAGTCCAAGACAAGCACTTTACACTAATATACACAGTGTGAATTTCGAAAAAATAAAGAGAACTTGGTTAGCTTGTTGCCACCTGAGACAAATTGGGACTCGTACGTACATGGGAACACCACGGTGATCAGCAACGACACCGTTACTTGACGGGTACCGCGGTGCGATGCTGCGAACACGAACAACGCCAAAAACGCGCTTGAGCACGTTGAGCGCGGCGGCCAATGCGCGATTTTGCTGCGCCGAGGCTTTGTGTTTGGTGTTGGCCCGGCTATATGTTAACGAAAACATCAGCGAACGAGCTGCGAGTTATAGTCTAGATGGCAATGTGGTAGAGAACCGGATGTATTATGTATGTATGATGGACCATGATCTCATTGAAACCGCGAAACAAGGTCTTCCGAAGAGAGAAACTTGGAAGACAGCAAAAAAAAACAAAGAAAAAAAGCAGCGTGTAATACTGCGAATTGGACTACTTACACGGGGGGGATGTGTCTCTCGCCCTTATTCTGCACGTCGGACCTCTTGAAGAGCCTCGGGACGTCGGTGACCTTGACCTTGAATCCCGTTCGCGGTCCCACTTGACGCCCTCCGGCTAAACCTGTTTGTGGGCACCGACATTGCCGTTGCCATTGCCATTGCGTGCGGGCAGGAGGACTCGGAGCGACAGGGACCACCAGCATAGCGCTATGGCCCATGACGAACAATCTGAATAGGGGGTTCATGCGCGGTTCCCCGTGCCTGTGACGAAATCCAGGTGAGATGCCAGCCGGATGTGGGCTGTGTTGTGGGATGTACCTTGGACGAAGATGAACTTGATGAAAGATACAAGCTTATCACAAGTAACAAAGGATTCTGGATGAAAATTGTGTTATCAAGCTACACCTTTATAAATGCATGCAAGATTGCGGGAATTAGGAGCAGAGGCATGGCATGATCCATGTAGTGCTCAAGCCTCCGCCCTCCCTTCGGCCTGCAAGTGCACCGCGGAGCCCACGGCTACTAATTATGTACCGTCATGGTCACGCCAGAGGCGTTCCGGCCATCATCATCAACGCAACCTTGAGCACTGTAAGGATTGCCGTTGTTCCTACATACAGCCTACTACGTACTATGTACTATGTACTTGCTATCTGGGCGCCCCTCGGATATCCGCGGCAGTCTGTATGATACTTGACTGTATCTACAACTATTTTGTGATTGGAATTTGGTGGGGAACAGAAAGGATTGCAGCCACGTGTTAGTAGGTCTAGCCTACACGCTGTTCAAGGGACTTTCTACGACAGATGAGGATGAGACAGCGCCGTCCGGCATTTTCAAGAAGCCCCGCTATCGTTGAAAGTTGATTCCCAGCAAAAACCCCGTCTGCAATGAAATACATATGAGAAACATTTAATGCATAGCTATACATACTGTCACAATCGACGCACATTATCAATCTTCGCCTGTCAGTTCAGTGTTCTCAGTGCTGCTCCAAAATGCAAGCTTCTGCCACTGTCCATCGATCATGATATTGGCGGCTGGGCCGAGCTGGCATGAACACGTGGCTCACGTCGTGTCGCGGGCTCGCCGCTCGCGTTCGCGTTCGTGTTGACAACGTTGGGTCGACCGTAACCGCCAGCCTCTGAATCAAATTCATCGCACTGCCTTTCTCTACTGTGATATGGGGCGTCGAAAGAGTGGTAACTCTGGTGAGGCACAGCCCAGGAAGCAAGATCTTCAGCAGTGCTTTTGCAATCGTTGTCATGGTGCACTCAGAACAGCGCGTACACGCCGGGACCATCGAAAAGAGCAGGCGAGACTGGCTGCTGGACCTGGAGCCGACTCACAGTCAGTTAGCATGCTTGTCAACAAACGCAGGCATGTAGAAACTCAGCAGGATGAGATGAGTCTTTCGAACGAGCATCAGTTGGCTAAACGGGCACGCATGGTCACTACAGTATGTATCATTCTATATTTCAGGGCGCAAAACTCACAGCATACTCCGTAGGGTGCACCAGCAGGTACACAGGCCAATGAAGGTCGTTTAGAAAGATTGGATGAATTCCAACGGGATGATTGTCACACAGAGCAGGGTACTGCTGCCAGTAGCACGGGTGTTCGAGCGACATCTCGGAGTCCAACTCTGTTTGGCTCCTCTATCAATACAGATGACGAGGGCACTGAGGTGAGTACAATGTGGGATCCTAGATGCTTTCTTGTCTGATAGGCACTCGGTAGTCGCCGCAAACAGACCAGGAACCAGGAAGCTCCCACCCCCCCGAGTCGAACAACACATGCTCAGGCTCAATGCAGTCGTCCGAGTCTGAATCGGAGCAAGCCCCAAAGGACACAGACCGCACTGGCAACAGCACTAATGACGAGGAACAAGCTCAGCGCATAGAGAACGAGCGGATACTGGAACAGATACGGTGGCAGGAGGCTCAATCAACCACCACTAGCACTTCGGGCAGACCACCCTCAGATAACAGCAGCCCTCCAGAGGAGACCGACGACGAACTAAGGTCCTCTTACATCCAGCATGTCCAGTTCTCACTCGAATTCCTCAACTTGATCAAGTCAGCTACTCTCGAAAACGACAACCTCGATGCAGATACACTGCAAAGGCTTCGCTCTCCAGAGCCACCACTTGCCGAAAGCGAGCTAGCCGGATACAAGCCATCTCTTGATCTGTACTTCTCCTGTGCGTCTGCCCCAGAATCGACCTACAATGCTGTTCGAGAAGTCTTCATGGAGCAAAACCCCGAGAAGGAGATTCTTTCGATCTACCGCGTTCGCCAACTCATTCAACGTCTTACTGGCATCACACCTGCTTATGACGACATGTGCATCAAGGGATGCTCTGCTTACACTGGACCGCTCAAGGACTTCGACCATTGTCCCAAAGCAAATTGCAATGAGCCTCGGTACCTTCCCGGACGAACTGGAACAGCAAGACAGCAAGCTTGTACTATCCCTCTGGGTCCGCAGATACAGGCACTTCGACAGTCCAAGGAAGGCTCGCTTGCACTACAGTACCGGTCCCGCAAGATTGCAGAAATACTCGAATCACTGACAGTTGAACCAATCTACGATGATGTATTCTGTGGTCAAGATTTCAAAGATCTAGGCATCACTCTGGGTATCCCGCCACCAAACGAGGACGACATATTCATTGGTCTTTCAATAGACGGTGCTCAGCTATATCGAGACAAGGCCTCAGATACCTACTTCGGAATCTGGATCGTCTACGACTATGATCCATCAATCCGGTACAAGCGACGTCATATCCTCCCAGCGTTCATTATTCCAGGTCCTGAGAAGCCTGGTAATATCCAGTCCTATCTGTTTCGCTCTCTCTATCATCTTTCTGCGCTTCAAAATGAAGGGAACAGTGCCGGCTTTAAGGCCTACGATGCACTAAAGGATAGTGTGATTAACTCGCGGATTTTCTTTGCCTTTGGGACGGCAGATACCATTGGGCTTGTCGATCTTGATGGTCGAGCTGGACACCATGGTGCTCATGGTTGTCGCCTAGGCTGCCCGATGCAAGGACGACATAAACCTGGATGTGGTATCTACTACGCAGTTCATCTTTGTCCCAACAACTACACTGTACCAGAATGCTCTCATGCCGACTTCGACTTCCGATCACTTCAGCTTCCAACTGTTGAGAAGTACCGCAGCGACCTAAGGAAAGTAGTCACCGCCGCCAACGCAACTGCTTACAAGGCTGCACGATTAGCAACTGGAATCACGAAACCGTCACTCATCTGTGGTCTGCGATACGCCCTACCTCCACCAAAGTGCTTCATGGTCGATCTCATGCACCTTTTCTTCAACAACATCCCTGACTTGATGCTTTCACTGTGGCGGGGTACTATCGACTGCGCAAAAACTGATTCGAAGGCAACATGGGATTGGATGACATTCACTGGTCCGATATTCAAGCGGCATGGGCAACTTGTGGCCGAAGCCAAGCAGTACTTCCCATCGTATTTTCATCGACCTCCCCGTAACCCTGCAGAGAAGCTGAACAGCGGGTTCAAGGCTACCGAGTACTGTCTATATTTCTTTGGCCTTGGACCTGCTCTTTTCAAATCGCTCCTTCCTGACAAGTACTGGCAACACTATTGCATGTTGGTTCATGCTGTCCGAATACTGGTCCAGCGCCGGATTACTCAAACTCAGATGCTCGAGGCGTATTCTCTGGTTGTCCGGTTTGTGGAAGACTTCGAAAACCTCTACTATCAACGCCGCGTCGATCGAATCCATTTCTGTCGACCATGTCTTCATACCCTTCTCCATGCTCCCAAAGAGATTTACCGTGCAGGTCCAGGTGCTTATTCGACACAGTTCACTCTAGAAGGTACGATTGGACTTCTGGTTGGCGATATTCGACAACATTCCACACCGTTCGCCAATGTCATTCAAATCGGAATTCGCCGTTCTCAAGTTAACGCGCTTCAAGCCATGTATCCACAGCTTATACGCGAGAAGGCCAAGACCCAGAAGCACTCCCTTTCAACAGGCAACGGCTATGTCTTTCTAACTCCGCGAACTGAGAAAGCTGAGAAGCTTGGGAATGCTCTGCAGGCGGCATTGATAAAAGAGAGGTTTGGGCTTGATAAGGTTCGAAGATGGGGACGTGTTCAGCTGTACAATGGTCAAACCGTACGTAGCCGATACGCAGAGGATAAAGTGAAGACACTCATGCGGAGGGTTGCAAGGATGATAAAGGTAAATTTCTTCTTGCCATTCAATCATACTATTTGCTAACTAGTAAAGTCTACCTTCGCATGCAGTTCCGACTCAACAACACTATTCACTATGGCGAGGTTCAGTTCTTCTTTTATCACGCTTCCGTCGCATATGCGGTTGTTTCGAAGTTCTCAGACCCGGATCCCTTGCTGTCTCAGCTTTCGCTTCAGACAGTTCTGGCAATGCGCTACTGTGGAGATGAAGACCTACTCATATTAACAGTGGATACCATCATCTCGCTAATTTCGATGCAGAAGATTCCGTTAACTGACGGTGAAGCCGAACAAGCTCAGCGATGGTTTCCTGTGGAGAAATCAGGTCTAGACGATATGCGTCCACTTAACCCTGCAGAGTTAGATGTGGATCAGGAGGAATTGGACGAACTCGTTGAGTAAATTAACTGCCTGAATCCTTAATTCTATTTTTTGTTTGGTTTCCCGTTCCACCAGCAACTTGAGTAGGCTGCACACGGCTCATTGGAGCCGTTGACAGGCATGCCTGTCGCTTACCAATAGCAAGCAATATAAAGTGCTTCTATTCTTTTTTCTGTTCGTTTCATGCATCCAGTAAAACTCGAAGATATTCAGCCTCCCTCTACACCTCAGCAGGTATCGAGCCCTACTTCAGTCTCATTGAACTACGGTGCTGGAGTCTACAACACCGACAGTCCAACGGAACCTGATTCTGAATCAAACAAATCACTTTTCATCTCTGATAACGGCACAGCAGAGCAGGGGGATTTAGACGCGATGGTATGTATACCAGCTGTCTGTCTACACGTTTTGGGCTAACTTAGTGTGGAAGACGACAATCTCAAGTAAAAATGTTCAACAGTGGGTCAACAGTTGTCAGAGCACTACTGCCGCTGGTGAACATGGACTACCATGTGAACATGATGGAGTTCCAGTCAACAGCAAAGAATTCGGAGGAGTAGAAGGCCAATCTGATAGAATAGAGTCTGAAAAGGCTCTCAGCTATGTCGAGGAATCCCAGGTAAGTACTTATTTCAACGCAATACAATCTTTCCTCTGACTTTTGACCATGAATTTTCAACAGAACCCATATGCTGCAGAAGCGGCTCTACTCTTCGAAACGCAGGCAGCCGAGTGTGGATCCCCTCCATTAGAGCCATACGCAAGCTTTGCGAGCTCAAATACAGTGATGGTAGCATTGGGTGGCGGCGGCACCAAGTCCTCTATGGCCATGAGTTCCAACATGAACTTGTTGCCTGAGACTAGTGTATTGGGGAAGCGAAGACACAATAGGTCCAATGATACAAGATCATTGAAGAAACAGCAGTCTCGAGGCCAACTTGAGGCCCAAGCATCCCTTGATAGCATCGAACGATGCTTGGCCGAAACTGATGCGGAGTTATGTGATTTGCTTGAGCGCCGTAGAGTTTTAGAAGAGGGCAAAAAGTCCATTATCACCGCACTCAACTTGTTTTAATTGTTCTTAGCTCTTAGTATGCTGTTGCTGTTCAGATATATAATTTGCAGTGTCCTTGCAGTGTCCGAGGAGGATGTAGTCTATTAATAAATCCAAGTCACGCCTATACCTGTCGAGCTGTCCAATTAATCGAAGCATTGAATTTTTCACTGTGTCTCCCTTTCTTTATCCTCCTCTCATGTCGTCTAATACTTATCTTAATATGCAGAGGTCTATATCGCGCTCGCAGACACCATTTTCTCGCTCTGGATCACACACGCCTAGCACTCTTATGATGAACCAAGGAAATGCCCATGGCTTGTCTGGTAACCAGGTGACATGCAGTGTTCTGCCCAAACAGCCTCTATCACTTACTTTCTCTTTATCTAGCTCCGAATGTACCCAGAAGTGCCCGACTTTCTTGATGACCAGTCGTTCCAAGTTAGCGCTAGTTTCAGCGCTAATGACACTTCCAATATGGTCGAAAGCGGACCAATAGCCGAAGACTTCAATAATCCCCGGATGCGAGCTCTCTGGTCCGAGTTAAATCGTGTCCGAGGAGAGTTGGACATTGTGAAGACCAAGTATGAGTACGAAAAGTAAGTTAATTCTACTATTGGGATACTGCCTCTATTACCGCATATACAGAAATAACTCGACACTTCTTAATGGATTGCTTCAACAAGCAATGAAGAATCCTGGCATCAGCTTGTCACCAACAACTTCCGCATCTTCCTCCTCATCTCCACCGATGACAAATTCTTCTACAAAGATGGCCGTTGAGACTGGTGCTCATCAGCTTCAGCGCATGCTTGACAAACTGGAGCGGGATCATCCTCTTGGCCCACAGCCTCTCAAAGATGATCCTGAGTATTCCATGTGCTCCGAGCTGTGGGACGAGGCTAAAATTGGGAAGCTCAATGAAGAATGCGCCAACAACAATGCAGTGCCCCTTGGAAAATGGGAGTTTATCCAAACCATCACAGGCGAACCTGTTTCCGACACACGCCTCAAGCAGATGTGGAATTCTGCTACCACCCTGTTCGACTCATTCTACTTTCTCTGGATTGATCCACCATCATGGGGAAATAAAATCGGTGTTATCACTAACTATTTCAAAGCAGAGATGTACCGCCAGTTTCCGGAGCTACGGTGGTGCAGCGATGACTATAAGATTCGTAGGCTTGCAACGTTCAAATACTCAGAGTGGGTTCGGAGCCGTGAATCCAAATCCCGTAAGCACCTTTATCTTTCGAGCACCAGCATCTTTCTGACATTGGATGCAGGCTGCCCTGTTATCGCTGCTCAGTATGGGCTCGACATCCCTGCAATATCCAAGAAAAGGCGTGGAGGGGACACCTCAGCTGCTCGAAAGAAAGTAAAGATTGAAAAGGTATCTGGTTCCCACACCATGGCTGTTGAACAATGCTTGATGATCGCTTTCAGGAGCCAACCGTTCACGGACATCCTCTTGCACCACCACCACCGTTTCAGCCCAAAACCAGCTCTACAGCGTTGACATCCACCTTCCGGGATACCAATCAATATGAACATGAGAAGCCATATGAATCGGGTCCTCCCAGTCCATCACCTCATCGTTTGGGAGGTACCCCAGAGCCTCTCAGGTTCCCAGCTTCAACTGGCAGTGTGGGCGTTCTTAGGGACCTTAACATTCCTCCCTCTGATTCTGCAGGTGCCAAGGGTCCCAGCAATGGTCCAGCAGCTTCGATCGACATGGACAAGGACACGAACACCAGGCCAGCAGTCAGAGTCGACACGAACAAGGGCCCAGATGCCAGGCCAGCAGCCACAGTCGACACAAGCAAGGACTCGGACACCCCAGCAGCCGCAGTCGACACAAACAAGAACACCTTGGAATCCACGACCACCACGAAACAGAATTCCGCGGCATTTGCAGTCGATACAAGCAAAGATTCAACAGCAGCCGCAAATGATATGAACAAGGACTCGGATATGGTTGACACCTTGGCCAGTAACCGGGAGAAGAACCCATTGTATGTTATTATCACAATTGTCGAATCTGGTACATGCTGAGACCATTTCCAAACCCCATGTAACAGTGCAGATGTTTCCATCCCCGGTTCTAAATTTACCGTGCCACATATCCCTGCCGATCCAAATCAACTGCCAGCACCGAAACTGCCCAAGGCTGATTACGATACACCGAGCAATAGTGTTACGCCTCGGTATGTCCTGACCACATTACTATGCCATATATCTCACTCCTGTGCCAACCAGCAACTTATGCTTGACCGACTACATCCAACTCTATGGCCCAGCTATCACCAAAAAAGAATTCACCGCATACTTCAAGACTGTTCCAGCTGACATCGTAAAGGTCAGTCTTTCCCTTCATGTCCTATATTTGTTTTTCTACCTGCTAATAACACTTAGGAGTATACCATGCTTATCCGCCAGCGAAAGAAGACACTGGAGCACCTGGCGGACCAGCTTGCTGTTACTCCTGTCCTCAAGAACTACGCCACCAAGCTAGCCACCGAAGAGGCTGCACGAAACGCAGCGAATGGTAGCTCTGATGTTGGCGCAGCATCTATGACTTAGGTTGGGCTTCCTTAAATTCCATGTGGGTGTCTGGAGGTGTTAAATGTTCTATGTTTTGATTTGCTGATGCGGATTTCTACTAGGGTTTCATTGAATGCATATCATCGCATCATTATGTAGAATGAAACTGTTGTATGCTAATCCAAAATCTGCGAATAAATGCATATAAATGCATGTTATATTTCAAATATGAGCGGGTCGAGGCAAATGAGCGAGTGCGGATTAATGCAGATCAATGTAGAGGAGCCTACCATGTGTGATTCGATGTAATGTCAAATTGCAGAATTCACGGAAAATTAATCACACTCTTCTACATTCTTACTCACTTTCTGTCACATTTTGTTTTTTTGCATACATTTGCGCAAATCTGTAGAACGGGTTCTCTCTGGGGTTGATTCCCAATGAACTTCGAGTAGAATATGAATGAATACTGAGGAAAAGTGCTATGTACCGGTTCTACATAAAAGCCAACTTGCAACAAGTTGCCAGGTATTGGGTTCAGTTGATGACGGTACTACCCCAGACTGCAGACTCCAGCCCAGTCCCTAACAGGCTCTGCAACGAGCAAGGACCAGGAACAAGCTTGTCGACGATAAAGGCGATGGTTATGTCAGTACCCAAATCACCGCGGACGCGCTTTGGTAGGTAGATAGGTTGATAGTGACTAGGTACGTAGCTGACGGTACCCCTTTGAAAGATAAAGATTCACATTATTGATATATGTCCTTGCCAAGACTCGTCAATCCGTTTGCAGGCCAGTGGGAGCTGATAAGACCGCGGACGGTGCCGATGGTGTTCGGCCTCGGTGAGTCACGGATATTGAACTGGCTGTCAGGAATTATGAATACGATCATCGTCGGTCCTCGGGCCTCAGGCGCCTCTGGCCGGTCGCCCCTGTATAGTAAGATATTACGATGGCCCGCCACCTGATCAACGCGAGAGCACATTAGTGTCTGTTATATCATTGAACGTTGCAGGCATACTAAGAGGGTCGCAAAGCCGGCTTCTTGTGGGTTAGAGCAAGAATCCTTCTGTTTGGACACATCATATGATATGCCCTGTAATGACTGGGGGACGTTGGGTATCCTACGCATTGGGACATGTACGGTAGTAAGCTGGTAGGGACCTGCCCATGACACAAGGTACGGACCCAAACCACTTTCACTTTCCGAGAAAACAAAAACATCGGCGCGCGCAGTCTTGATATCATTATCATTCAACCATCCATCTTTGATGATGAACTTGCACCTGATTGCTTTACTTAGTAAGGTGCGATAATGTTCCACTGGGCTTCAACGTTTGGCTCTGCAAGTTATGACTGAGCGACCTAAGATTCAGTCGATTCTCTGACAAAGGTATGTGCATGCAGCGCGTGACTTGCGTATCTCCGCGGTCCATCGTAACACACGAACAGGTTGAAGCAAGTTTCAACTTTCAAGTAAATACCCCGTGTATGTTTCCTGGCGTTTAAAAGAGGTATGAGTGACCGGTGAGTCCAGAACCAGAACTACCTTCCTCCAACCACACTTCCCTCTGCTTTTAAAAGACAAGCTCTGAAACCCTCGCCTCATATATATCTACATACACCTTTGCAACGATGAAGTTAGAAATGCTCACCAGTGTGCTTGCCGCTATGCTTTTAGTCCCCGTCGCTCTCGCCGCGGGCCCCACTCCCGCTGGCACCGGCGGCCACGGCGGCGGACACCCCGCAAGCCCTCCACCGGTGCGATTCCAGTGCGCGCGGACCTAACCTCGCGCAACGCCAACAGGCCGCCGGGGCCGAGTTTTTCGACATCCTCCTCAGGCGGCACGACGTCCAAACCGCGTTTGACAAATACATCCCCGAGTACGTTTATTCTCAACACCCATCCATTCATCATTCATTTATTTACTCCTTCCATCACGTACATCCAACACAACGCCATAGCAGAACAAGGCCGTGCATTCGCCATCCCGTTCCTCGAGGCCCTCTTCGCGCCCCCGACGGTGTCGAGCTACATCACCGTGTTCAGCGGGCAGGGATACGTGTTTGCGCACCACAAGCTGGCGTTGGCGAATGCGACGTATGCGGTGATGGATTATTTTAGGTTTCAGGGGACGTGTTTGGTGGAACATTGGGATGTTTTGCAGGAGATTACGGGGGATGAGCCGAATCCGCTTGCTTATTTCTGATCGGGATAGTAGTAGTACTAGTAGTACTACAGTCGAAACTGTCTTAAGGCATACCCTTCGGTGGACATGGAAAAGTATGCCTTTTGGGAGGTTATGCCTTTTCGCAGGGAGATTTCGCCCCAAAAGAGTGCTTTGGTCGACCGAAAACCTATGCCTTTTGGGAGGTTATGCCTTTTCACAAGTATGCCTTAAGGCAGTTTCGACTGTAGTAGCGGCGACTCTGGCAGTTGACTTATTGGAGATGATATATAAGCTTTGAGGGTGTGCGTACATGCACACATACATAAGTGGCTTGAAGCGAATGCCTATATGTCCTGTTGAGATGTCGCTTTGCGCATGATAGAACGTTGCCAAGCATAATGCCTGGTGGTGAAATCTACACGCACTAGCAATACAGAAGCAGAATTTAAGCTCCAAAACACATCTCTCTGCATGTAGTCTGTAGAGGTGCAGTTATACTCGGACAAAGTTGGCAAGTCGAGACCGTTGAGCAGATTATGCCAGGATTGGCAAGCCCGGATCACCTATGCCGTGATGGGCCAGTTGATTGTTTCCCATGAATACTTCAAGGAGTTGGCGGGATTGGCCGCTGGTGGTTCTTTTTGGTTTTTAATTTGCCCAGGCACGCTGGTCTCTCGATATCCCAAAGGTGAGAGTCTCATGGCTACTCGTCCCTGGGTATGTATCCGTACACTGTTTTGAGCGGTGGCCCTCGGCTAGGCACCAGTCCGAGTCGGTTCATCCCAGCCCACAGCAGCCTTGGGATACTATCCACAGCAGTTATTTCTGCGTAGGACGATGACCTGTTCTGAGTCAACCTTTATACATACTGGATGATGGGAGTTCATGTTACAGGTGCGAGCCACCCGCTCCATGCTATTCCGAACGAACAATAGTAGGCCATAGAAACTTATTAGCTGCTCACGGAAACCCTTTCCTTCACAGTTCACACGCGCGTTTTCCCAGTGTATAAAGATTTGGTACGGGCTCCAACAAAGATTGGCTTGGACTGTACTTTGGATACGAGTACTTCTACATTTTGACAGAGTACTTTTATAGACCAGGAACGGATGCCGCATGTTTCATCGAATGGTCGACGGAGCTTTGGAGCCACCCGCCCACCCAGCAGTATGGCACAGTCGAAGCGGCGTCCAACTCTGGCGTTTTCAAACTCTAAACATCGCAACAAGAGCCAACATATCCTTTCCTGTCACAGTAAGAGTACTCCTTCATCCTATTTATAAGCTTTTGGTGAATTGACCTGACAAGTTATGACAGTTTGTTCGTCGTGATGAAGCTCGATGATATCCACCTCTTTTCATGGGTCCTGTCGAGATAATGGATCACGAGACCCTTTTAAGGACATTGCATTGAATTGCTCGCCGTCGACCTTTGGATATGGTTGTTCTCGGCGCCAAGGTATCTAGGGCTTCCGGGCACATGTCGGTCCTTATCGATATTAGCGCTCACCAGAGCTCTTGATGCGCCATTAGAGGTATCGACTCGGATATAACGCCAAGTAATCCGTGAGCCACAGCCTTTGCAAAATAACTTTCACGGGATCCTTCAGCTATTTAAGAGAGAAGGGTCGAAGCCCAAGGTCTGCAGTCGTTCCCCTAGTTCCCAGCAAGATGGGACGCGCTCTAACCATGACATTCTCCCTCATAGCTCTGCTCCTCATCGCACTCCCCGCGCACGTCTATGCCCAGACGGCCTGCATTCGCGCTTTCCAACTTGACACTATCGGCTATTTCCAGGGCTTCCTTTTGCGGGAAGACGCTGATGTTCCGGCTACGTGGTGCCCGTACTGGGAGCGTGCTTGTGACTACTACAACGACAATTGCGCTACCCTTACTTGCGATTACACTGATCTTGCGACGGGGTGCTCTGTGGGTACGTAGACTGTAGAGTGCTTTGATGAATATATTGACTCTGATTTAAATTGTTCGGGTGTAGTTGTCGATCCCGATGCTGTCCCAGCTGGTGCATTGGTTCCCGCTGCGCCTCCCACGCCATCTCCACCACCACCTCCTATTTCTACTCTTTCCCCCCCACCGCTGTCGGGACCAACTACCCCAAACAATACTAGCACACCGGGGTTTTCCGGAGCTGTCGCGCCCAGGCCAACGTATGACTACGGTTCCAGCGGTGTCCCCACCGGTGACATTTTTGCCACATATCCAGTCGGTGGCGTTGGTAGCGCCCTCCCAGCGGTCGCTGCAATCTCAAGCTTCCCTACTCACACACCGCTCCCAGGCGAAAGCGAGGCATCATCCTATGCAATCCTCGGAATCACCGTCCTCCTGGTGGTTGGGGGCATAGTTGGCGCAGTCGTCGCGATGAAGTACACCCACTCTGCTTCAGAAAAAGGGTTTGACAAGCCTGAAACTCGTGCGGCCCCCGGTCCAGCCAAAGGCGGGGTTGCGTCAAGTGCGATCGACCCTGTCCTGCTGCTGCTCCACTTCCAGTTCATCTCCACCACCGGCTTCCTCTCGCTCTCGTACCCCCACAACTATCTCGGGTTCACGTACCATTTCTCGTTCGCGAACTTTATCTCGCCTGTTTTCACGACCATCTCGTCGGAGCTAGCTGGAACTTGCTGGATGACCAGCTCGCAGGTCCGGGCGGATGTGTCGGAGACGGCCACTGGATTCCAGGCTGTTGCTCGTCGATATGGTCTTCAGCCTGGGACACTTGCTGGTGTCGTAAACCTAGGAGTGATCCTTGGGTTTGGGCTGGCCCAGTGCATCGTCCTCATTGTCACGCTTTTCTCTGTGATCTTCAAAAGGAGCAGCAACGAGGGCTTGCGAAGGATGGGCGAAAGATGGCCTTCGATGGCTTCTAACCTGAGCCTTCGACTGGTAAGCGTTATACTCCTCTAGAAGGTACTCCCTCAGCTTATATACCCATGCAGTGTCTCTGGGTATGGGGAACCGTCGCTACATTCGCTTTCTATCAGTTCCAAATCCCTTGCCCCTCCACCATCCCTCTCGTCTTGTCCATCGTGGAGTTTTGCGTCATCTTACTTGCGCTGCTGACAGTCTCCACGCTCATCACTCGAGCGGCTAGCAAATATGGCATTGCGAAACTATATTCTACGGAGGAAGAAGAGTCGGTCTACGCGCGACGGTGGGGGTCCCTGTATTCAAGCTACAAGCCGAATTACTTCAAGTACTTCATGGCGGATTATCTCTGGGTCATGTCGCGCAGTGCAATTATTGCTTTCGCCCAGGTGAGGCTTAGAGAATTTCGTATATCTCATGATTTCTGAAAACATTCGTCTAGTATCGAGGATTGATCCAAGTCTCTGCTCTGGGCGGTTTAGAGTTCGCCATCCTCCTTTGTAAGTGTTAACAGCGACGGCACCTACCTCCTTCATCATAACCCTAACTGTGATCATCTCTATAGTGCTTCTCATCCAAAGGCCATACGACACAGGTGCTGCGAACACAGTTTACATTGGGTTCGCTGTCGTCCGGATGCTTTCCACAGGCCTCCTGGCGACGTTCATTCCTGGAGTTGCGTCCAGTGTAAGCATCTGCCATGCAATGAATTACTGTAGCGAGAGGATTGACCGTACCTACAGGAACGTCAGAAGGAAACAGCTGCGATCGTTATAATCGCTATTACTATGACCTATGCTGGTGCCGTTGCGTTGATCCTGATCTTCAAACTCGGTACGTATTTGATTTGTTAACGCTCACCGCGCTTCTGACTTTAGTCTTTCAATTTCGACCAGTGGCAGGGATTATTGATATGAGAAAGAAGAGACAAGGGACCTCTGAACAAGTTTCTGCTACTACACAGACTGCCGATTCTCAAGAAGAAGAAAAGTAACGCGCCCCTCCTGGTATTGTTTTCCTTTCTCTGTTGCTTCCTGTTTGTCTTCCCGGTTCCGTGGTTCGTGTGATTCTTGGATGATTCTATATTCCTTTCGCTCGACTATGCATTCTTCATTTGATCTTGAGTTTATTCTCGTCTCTAATTGGCTAATTGGGAATGTTTTGCTGAATCGATTAGCCAGAAATATGAAATTATGTGTCTGTGACGTCATCCGGATTGTTCGAATAACTATTTCGATTCCTGAAGACTTATATGAATTTCCGAAGCTGTGTGGACGACACCGTCCATCGTATGAACAGCTCTCCAAGCTCAAATTTACTCTGAGTGTTCCAGGTTTGCGGAAAACATCGATTTATTGAGGCCGGAATGATGGACGTCCGGAATGTGGTCCAAGGTCTTGGCTTATGCCATGCCCTCTTGGTCGCGTCCATCATGATGGGGCCACCGTATCGATTAGGAGGCGGCGGTGCAATCTGTGGACCTGCAGTGGCGTCTACAACCGCATTCATTCCCCTTGTTCCAGCAGATAGCCACCAGTCGCCAGCATACCGACACAACACAGCGCAAGGACCTGGACAGGGAAGAATCGCCACCATGTCTGCACAGATCGTCATACCCCCCGCACCCCCTGCCTCGAGCCAATCCGGAGCTCCCCAAACGTCTCGGGACTCGCAGTTTGCGATCCCTGACCACATCGTGAAAGGGATGTTGATGACCAAGGTCTCCAAGAACGGTCTGAAGAAGGTCATGTTTCGAATTGACCCAGACGAGGGCCAAATTTGCTACAAATCGAGGAAGAACGGGCTTGGTGAGTGGGGCCTCGTGTTTTCGCCTTCTCCTAACCACTAGCCACATTCTACGTAGTGCCTATCGAAACCATCAAAGAATTACGCTCTGGTGCAGACGCTCGATACTATCGCATTCAGTTCTCCCAGCCCGAAGAATGCGAGTCTCGATGGATCACCATCATTTACATCCTGGGTGGAGAGTACAAGACCCTCCACGTTCTAGCCGATACGAAGGAGCATTTTGAAGCATGGGAAGGAGCGTTGCGCAAGTTGTACTCCGTTCGACAAGGTCTGACAGCTGGACTTGGTGATTTGGAGATGCGAGAGGCGATCTGGGAGAGGCAGTACTGGAAAGGTGCAGACTCGGCTGGGGATCAGATCCTGGACTCTGACGATGTAAACCGTCTCTGCAAACGGTTGAACGCCAACCTTCATACTGCCCAGATTAAGGCGCTATTCAAGGTGTGTATGTTCTTGGACATCGTGTATCCTACTGACGATTGACGTAGGCGGCCGATACAGAGAATCTTGGCCACCTCGACTTCGCAGGTTTCAGACGATTTGTGAAGAAACTTAAGGCGAGACCTGAGATCGAGAGTCTTTATGGTCGCATCGCCAGCGACAACGGCGGAAAGTTTGACTTTGTTGCCTTCGAGAAGTTTGCCAAGGAAACCCAGAAGGTACGCCGCTACTTTATTCGGTCCAATCTCGAGCTGACGTGTGGTATTGATAGTACACCCTGAGCTCCGATGAACTCAAATCTGTCTTTAACAAGTATGCGTCGCCTACCAGTTCTGAATCTCCCAACGAACCCGAAGGCATCTTCACTCTCGACGCGTTCACAAGCTTCCTATCGTCCGTCGACAACTCCGCATTCGCAGAGCAGGGACAGCCCGTCTGGCAAGAAATGACACACCCTATCTCCGATTATTACATCTCCTCGTCTCACAACACCTACCTCGTCGGGCACCAGCTTGTCGGAGTCAGTACCATCGAAGGTTATATTAGGGCTCTGCTGCACAGCTGCAGGAGTGTCGAATGTATGTTCTGTGCATGGCTAACTTCCGATCAATACTCACGTCATTCCCCAGTGGATATCTATGATGGCGACGAAGAACCCGTCATCTTCCACGGCAAGACGTTGACCTCGAAGGTGTCCTTGCGCGACGTCTGCAACGCCATAATGAAATACGGTTTCGTTACCTCGCCATACCCTGTCCTTATTTCGGCAGAAGTACATTGTGGAATTCCTCAGCAAGAGAAGATGGTTGATATCATGAAAGAAGTATTTGGCGATTCTTTGATCGAAGCCCCAGTCGAAGGACGACCGCCTCTCACCCGCCTGCCAAGTCCCGAAGACCTGAAACACAAGATACTTCTCAAGGTACGGTAACAGGCTCTCGAAAAAAATGGTAACTAATGTCGCTCTTTTAGGCCAAGAATCTTTACATCGTCGAGCAACTCGCCAATCTTCAAGCAAAGAAAACCGGAGAGAAGGCGGCCAAACTCGCGGTCCTGGAAGCCGATGCATCATCATCAGAGTCCGAGGACGAAAGCAGTGGGTCAAGTGGGTCCGGCGGGGTGACGAAGATTTGGCGGAAGATGCGGGGCAAGAATCCGGACGCACCGGCAAAACCGAAACTCAGGATGTCTTTCCGCCTCGCCTCTCTTCTGGTCTACACCATTGGAGTCAAGTGTCACGGCATCAACCCGGAAGTCGACTACGCGCCAGAGCATATATTCTCGCTCTCGGAAGTCGCCGCCAACAAGCAGCTCAAGGCCAGCATGTTGCAATTGATCAAGCACAACACCAACCATCTCGTTCGAATCTACCCCAAGGGCACTCGCGTTAACTCGACCAATTTCGAGCCTCATCGATACTGGGCCGCTGGATGCCAAGTCGTGGCTATCAACTGGCAGACCTTCGGTGCGTTCCTGCTGATTCTGGTTGTTATCGATGTGCTAAACGAAGTCTTCGTTAGATCTGGGATACGTGATGAACCAGGCGATGTTCCAGCGAAATGGCCGTTCGGGCTACATTCTCAAACCAGACGCTCTGAGGTTATTGGACAAGAACTTAATTGCGAATCATTCGAAGGGTTTCCTTGATGTGACGGTATGTCTTAATCGTTGTGACTCGCGGATCCTTTCATTGATCCCCGCTGTAGATTATCTCTGCCCAACAACTGCCCCCGGCGCGAGACTCCAAAGGCCAAGAAATCTATGGGAAATCCATCCCGGATCCTTTTGTCGAGGTTACCCTCCTCATCCCAGACTGGTCTCGCTCTCCGTTCTTAGCCGAAACGGCGAAGAAACAAGGGGCTCAATACCATGCCGCCACAGATGGAACGACCACATCCGCAACCTCAGCACGTACTGTCAGCCTCAGCACCGCCGTCGTCAAAGACAACGGATTCAACCCTCTCTGGAACGAAAAACTTTCGATTCCGTTCGATTGCGTAGGTGATATGAAAGAGTTGATATTCGTCAAGTTTGCCGTTCGCCAGAGCGGCGAAGATGATGAAGATGACGAGCCTCTCGCTATCTATTGCATCCCTCTTGGTAGTTTGAATCAGGGTGAGTTCTTTTTTCAAATTTTGAGGGTGCCTTCCGGGACCATGGCTCGATCGTTTGTGGCTGACGATTGTGTCATAACCAGGATACCGGCATCTGCCACTTCATGACTCTCAGATGAACCAACATCTCTTTTCGACTCTGTTTGTCAACATTTCGGTTAGGACTGTGGTCTAGGGACTTGGCTTGAAGCTCGTGCGGTGTTAAGGCCGTTTGTGGCACGTTGAATGACATGGATTTTATTTACCAGCAAACCCCAAATACCTTCGTTTAGTGCATTCTCTCGCCACTACACGAGGGCGGCCTCGCTTTCAAAGTGTAGATATTCTATCAAGATGAAATGAATTGTATCCCGTTTTGGAAGCATGACCACGTAGGATTTTTACGTCTAACCGTCGCGTGTGTGAATAGGTGACGGATCGTGCCTTTCACGCGTCAAATGGATTGATGTTGGGCCGGCCAGCATGGAGCCCAATTAACCTTTTGGCGAAGAATTTTAGCGCGATGTCTTCGCCCTCTGTCAAAATCTGGGTGCTAATATTGCTCTGTGGCGCTGAGGTCAGATCTGCTGCACGGTACGAGTAGGATCAGCGAACATCCGTGAGTGGAACGGAATCGTATAAGAGTGTGGACTTGCCTGCGCCCAGCCGTCCTCGGCATTCCAATTATAACTGAGAGCAAAAATGACCTTCTGTGAGATTTGGGGTGGTATTTGGTACAGGGCATCAAATCGACAGCTTCGCCACAACCTAGGACCCTTATCCAATTGGCTCCATCCAAGTTTGCAAATGGATAAGATGTGTCTTGTCACAGCGGTGACCTCGGAGACCGCGTATGATTAAAATGATGCAAGTACTTGGGCGCCAACATATCTGTGTAAAAAGTTGTAGGTAAGACCGGAGGATATAGAGCCTGAACCGCCGCGTTGACCAACTTTAAGTTCTATTTTTGCAAAGTGAGCATGTGAGGCAAGAATATTTAACTGCGTCTCGCGGGCCCCCTCGTTTCGTTGCATTGCATTCTTTCTTTTTGACGACCTCTTTCGTACATCTTCGCAACGTTGCTTTCCCTTTCAAACTTCGAGCACGAACGTCGGTTCCGAGAACTGCAGTCTACGATTGAGTCTCAGCGAAGGACGAAGCTTATCATGGACTACGATGTACAGTGGCAAGAAGCGAGATGGTCTGGCCCGGGTGATCCACTGGGTGTTGACGTTGAAACGCCACGTTATCTTCCCGACAACGGTAAGTGTCTGTCCAAGGTAGACATATTCTCCGATTTGTCCCTCAATAGAGAGCCATAGATCGAGTGCCGCAACCGGATGTTGGGCAGACCTTTACCGACTTTTGGACTGTAGACCCTGAAGACAGTATCGGCCCCTTTACCTATCCACACTACACCTCCGACTCCGCGGCTGAATCTCTGCCAGAATCCCAGACTCACTTTATTGTGTGTGCCTTTCAGCTATTCAGAATACCTGATCTCAACTATGTTTTCTGCAGTGGCCATCTCGCCCTCGAAACCACCTCATTCAGCACTCGACACCGGTAGCAGCTACTAGGCCCATAGCAAGCACTGCGCAAGAACAAGCGCAGGGCGCGGGAAAAGAGCTCAGCCCAGGCCCGTATTTCGGAACTCTGTTCGATTTCGCCTCTTCGCTTCAGAGAACTGTTGGTGGAAAGCTTGATGGCGGAGTCAATGGACTCTACAGGCTGCATTATCAACACAGTACTCCGGGATCGAGTTCAACATATCACGATTATTCCTTTCCGCCTTGTTTTCAAGTCGCTGCTCCAATTCCCAGACGTCTTGGATTCTCGTCGCTCGCCGAGGCGTTGGTTGACAGCCGGGCGACAAAGCACTCTGCAGCCACGACCCCACCTGAAGAACACACCCCGCCAGTACCTCCAGTCGCCCAAGTCAAACTGTCCAAGAAGCCTAAGCGCCCTAAGCAAGATAACACGAACAAAATCGCGTGCGAGCCCTGTAGAAAGCGTAGGGTTCGTTGTGATAAGCCCCCAGCTGGATCCCCTGATCAGATTTGCAGGTATGTGTATTATCATGCTCTGTTACCGTCTGCGCATGCTCATCATGTATGTTTTTTGTTAGAAAATGCACCAAGCGTGGAATAGGGGCACTCTGTAGGTACCGCTTGGTGGCGCCACGCAATCCTCGAGGACCCAACGTTTGCAAGAAAATAGACGAAGATTATCTGTTAAGGTTCTGATACCACCGGGGCTGCTATCCAACTCGACCGTTTATATGTATTTTCGATCCGTTATCAATTTCTTGGCCTGTCCAGACCGGCTGATAAGCTTGGAGTCAGCATTTACTGCGGGATGGTCTATCATAATATGTACTCACAGGGCCAGGCTGGATGTAAATTTCGGGAATGGGGTGATTGATGTTGATTAAAAGACCGGGTTCCTGTATTTGTATAATTTAGTGATACTTGCGTTCCATCACCACGATTAGAATGACTTGCAGTTCCGTCGTAAACGCCAGGAATTGACACCAAAGGTCCTGGATTTCCTCTAGCTCCGCTGTCAGGACCTTCAAGAATGTTGATCTGGGCGCAGCTGATATAAAATTGCACTTTTCGGCAGTTACTAGATTGCTCATCAAACGAAACATGCGGTCGTACCTCCTCCAAATTTCATTGCATAGTGTAACGCAATGTTCTCGACTCGAACCAGATACCTTCCTGAGGGCAGGGCAGGAGGGAGCTTGAAGTCAACACTGCGCAGGCCCGAGGAAGGGAAAAGTATCAAGGTGCCTCCATTCGTGACTGCTGGTATCTCGTAAACCTATCCCACAAATGTAAAGCCTGACAGCCACAATATGATGCCTATAACGTTACCTTGAACCAGATTTCTCCCCCTCCTTCCCATTCTTCAATGCTTGTATTATCTGGTACTTTTGCCATATAGACATTTGTTACCTATGATCTCGGAGGGTGCTTGTAAGCTCGGCGTTTGAGGAGATAGCTATATCACTGACGCTCTGGTGGAAGATGATCTGAACCCCATCCTCACCCGTCCCAAAGCCAATCGTCGATCCCGCAGCGACATCATGCGTCTTTACCGCTCCACCTACAGAGCGTTGTGAATCATAACACCGAAGATTGTTACTTGTGACATCCTCAAGCTACATAGTAGTCGCACAAAAAAAAGTATCATAAGCGACATCCCTGGAGTTTGAACAAGTCAGACGCTCCACTCACCGGGTAAAAGTTCGAATCAGAGTTATCCGTCTGACGGATATATTCCCAATCCGCGGTGGAGACGCCATTGACCCTCAAAACCGGGAAGATGTCTGAGGATTGAAGTCAGTCGCATTAATCCAATGACAAGCCGATGAACTTCACAATGCGCGGAAATGGATGAGGCCCATACTATCAAGAGATATATAGGAGCTAGAGCCTTCATTGGACACTACGAGTTTATATCGAGGAAATTGTTCTGTGACGGCTACGAAGAGAAGTCGTGTAAGGGGTAAAGGTACCAACGGTGGGGTACATAAGGGTACGTACCGACAAAATGGCGACCTTAGTCCATGCCATCACAGGTGCATGATCTGTTCTGCCGTTAATACCGTCACCGAGGAAGGCCCAACTTCGCTCTCCGAGACGCGGTCTGAGTCACGTTTGCATGGTCATTGGCGGTGCACGAATTGCGATTTCGGATAAGCGCGCATGCCTGGGGAACACTTTCACCTCCAAGTCGCTAACTGGGTAGAGTGACCGAGGCCGAGGGGAGGCATCCTGTTGCCGTGACTACGAGTGTAGTGTCACTGTAATAGGAATAGGCTTTAGCACTAGAACTAGTAGAAGTCTTAGGCTCTTTCGATGCATTGCATGTCCAGGGGGGTGGGTGTATGATGTTAGAACACTTGTTATTAAGGAGGAATTTTGTTGGAGCAGGTACCAGCATGCTAACAGCAGCTAAGTACGCCATTCGCGGTCGAAGTTAAAGGACACGTTTTTACTGCACGACAGCGGCAGTTTCTACTTAGAATCTAATGAATGCCAACAGTTGCGAATCACTTTGCCTCGCGTTCAAACCTTGTTCACACGTGTTGGTGAAACTAAGAAAGAAGTGGCGAATCTGCAAAACAGGCTTTTAAAGGCTCGCCATGTGTACAGTGTGATGAAAAGTACCCACTTCGCGATCCCTTCGTCCACTTCCACCCCCAGCAACAGCATCTACTACTCCAAGTTCGATTCGCCTTCAACATGTCCAAGAGAAACGGTTCGAGCAACTCAGCGGGCAAGACAGATGACTCCAAGATGAAGTTTATCAAGCACCATTCCGAATATTATTTACAGGGCGGAGATCTCTACATCATGGTGCGCCGCTCAAGCGTCGTCTGCCTTCGACAAAACTTACCTGCGAGTAGATTGATACAACCATGTTCAAGATACATTCCCATTTTTTCTCGCGGGAAGCGCGTAACTTTGACGCGAATGTCGCTGACGCAAATTCCTCCCATGCCACCAAGCAGGGTACGACGGAGAATACGGCCATTATCGTGGAGAATGCCACGATCAGGGAATTCGAGAAATTCCTCTGGGTGTTTTATAATCCGTAAGTGATATTAACTGATAGGTGACATACACTGAGTATTGATTCGGCATCTAGAATTTATGATAGCTACCAGACCGATCTCGCTGATTGGTTCTCCATTCTTCGGCTTGCCCATGAATGGGAGTTCCCGAGCGTGAAAAAGTTTGCCCTACGCCAGCTGAAGGAGCGCGAGAGCGACATTCCTCTGGTCAAACGCATTGTTCTCTACAGAGATTATAATGCGCCTCTGGAATGCCTCGTTCCTCTCTATGCAGAGCTATGCGCCAGACCTGAGGCACCAGACGACGACGAGGTTGGTTGTCTTGGCCTGGCAGAGTCCCTCAAAATCTTCAAAGCGCGAGAACAAGTGCGAGCTACCGGCCACAAGACCGTTGGTAGCCCTCTCCCGAAAGGAATCCACGAAACCGATACGTATGCCACTATCTCATCCATTCTGGATCTCCCGCATTACAACCCCGATCCGGCTGGTAAGTTGAGACTTAGATTAACAATAATTAATTTCAATTTCTAACTTTCCGCATTAGATGCCCGTCCGACCAGTGCCACTATTAAGGTCGGGATGCCACAACCGAAGAAGTCCAAGACCAGCGCTTCAGAAGGGACTTCCACATCTGCACGCGGCTCAGGAAGCTCATCTTCAGGAGCATAGGGTCTATGTGCCAGAGAACTAAACGTATTTAATATCGCGTTTGGGCCGAGTAGCTAGTGCATCTTTTCAGTTGTACTGTATGCCAATCTATCTACGTTGTCCTATCATCAAAGAGAGAGACACGATTGGATATTTCGTCGAACGAGAAATATTGTGGCGTGAAGCGAAAAGGAGGGAGATGTAGGACGGACCGCCACTTCAGTACCTCGTCGGTATCCTCGGGCCACGAATATCGAAGTACAATATTCGGAGTACCCAGAAAGACACCTCTTCGATAGCCATAGCCTTGACAATGAGGAAGGCCAGATAAACGGTGTTTTCCGGGCACGAGCCGAATCATCTCTGGCTCTAATGGTGGAATGTCGTCTCGGGATAACGGTATGATGACGCCAAAGAGACCTGCTGATGTTGGCGTGACTATCCGGATAGAATCGTGCATCAAGAATGGAGTGACGCTGTGGAGTTCAAATGGTCGTTCGAGGGTAGTTTTCCACGCAGCCGTGACTCTCGCAATTTGCTGGACGGATGACAGAAATGTAGATCGGGGACAATCTCGACCCCAATCCCAGATGCGAAAGGATGTCTGCATCGCCGCAATTCTTTTCCCAGGTAAGAGGACCAATATCTGTAGGTTTAAAAATAAGTCCTCTGCCTAACCGGGCGATGAACGAAATCACGGACCTTCCCGCGGACGTCGGGAACAAAGACACGAGGAAAGACTGTCGAGCCAGGGGGAGTGGTAGTCCAGTCCACGATGACGAAACAGGAAAATGAGTCCAAGTGATCCCCGTCCATGGTGTATGCTACATACTTCCCCAAGATAGCGCAGTTTCCGATCTCTACCACTGGTTCTTCCCTGAATACGGCGAGGCGAGTCGCGGAAAATCTGGCCAATTCACCCTCGCTACCGTGCAAGGGTTCGAGGTGCCAAACTTCAATAGAATTGACTCTGTCCAAGTCGTGGCCATAGCAGCGAGTTATAATGAGGTTAAATTCCTTTGGAAAAATCAGAGAATCTTCGCCAAGGGTTGAATCGCTCCGAGGCATCAGAACATCGAAGGCTACATGAGCCTCGTACAGCCGTGATTCAGGAACTGGAGTTGGAAAGAGTAGCTGTGTGGGGCTCTCTGAGTCCGAAGAAGTGGGGTTGGAGTCGTGGCACCATATGTCGCCTTCCCATGTCGCATACAAGAAGAACCGTCCACCGGGAAGTGGCCCCAGGGGGCTCAGGGGATTGTTTCCCTGTACATAGGCCTCGGATAACGGGAATATCTCAAAGTGCGGTGTGGGGTGATCATTTAGGCCCGCGCCCCAGCCCCTGATTGCCCGTTCAAGGTCCTTCGTTGAGCAGTGCTGTATTGACTTTGGGAGATAGAAGGGTCGAGGGAACGTTGTGCCGCAACCATTTTCCAGGATGCTTGCCCATACAGACCGTTCATTCGTTGCAGCCTGTAGATTTCGAGAGCACTCCAATACTGGTTAGCGTAGTGTAATCAGTCACACACTGAAACATTAAAGAGGTACTCACTGTTCGAAGGTTTAGGATGTCTTCCCAACGAAGAAATCCCATGATTCGAGCCAATAGCTCCAGGGGCAGGGAATCCATATTGACAGATGACTCTCCTGTGACTCGTTTCTACGAGACCAGTCAGGTTGAAACATAGATACCGCCTAAAAACGTTGGAATTGGCACTCACCTGTCTTTGGAGCCTTCCTACAACACGCTTTGCCTCCTTCCGCACAGACGATGCAATGCTGCGGATCTCGGACACAGCTTGTCCAGTAGTCCTTGAAGACATTGGACGTTCTTTGCGAACGTTTGAGATATGTTACTAGCGTGTTTGGGGGTCTTGACCTCGAAGCTTGTGGTGGTTGCGATGGAGGAGTGGCCCTGTTTTACATGTCCCGACTCCCAAGAACACTGTGTGATTGAATGATATCAAACCCATCAGATGGGAGGACTGAGGGTGGAAAAAATAGCACGCGGTGGCCGTACTGGCTCCTTGGTAAACAGTATACAACGAGAACGCGTCGTCTTGAACAAAGGGCAAAAATATGACAAGAGTGGGATTTGAACCCACGCGGGAATACTCCCATGAGAAACCCCCTGAGAGGGCAAGCTGTCGCTTGAGTCACACGCCATAGACCGCTCGGCCATCTTGCCATATATCGTCTTGCATACTTTGCCCTTCCGCCACGGTCCCGGACCTAAGATTTAGCCACATAGGCAACGAACGAGAGTGAGGAAGAGCGGTACATAGTTGATTCCGTGCTTCGATCCTCTATCATAGCTCTCGGAAGTTACCTAGACCAATTGCCTTTGAAAAACATGAGTCAGACTCGCCACGCACCCAACTCTTCAAACCTAAGACCATCAACTAAGAAGTCGAGGTTCTGTTCTTTGGTAACCAGCCAAGGTGGGCGCAAGAAGAATCGCTACCGTCGAAAGATATGCGAACTGGTGCCATCCTCGACCTGATGTAGCGAATTTTGAGATTGGCGTAGCGTTCCCATTCCTTTATCACGGTTTTGACTTTATCTTGCTGGTTCTGGGTACCAGAAGGACGAACGAAGGTGGAGTCGAGCATATGATCGTTCAGTGGGGCTTTCCCATTTGTCAAACACTGACAAGGCAACTCACTATTCCATTGTCCCACAGACGGAAGGCCTCGGCTAAAACAGCGTGCATCGTGCCTCGGCGTGTAGTGGAACGAACGTACTTGCTGACATCGAGACAGCAGCGAGAGTATCATTCGGGAGCGCTGTCCACAGAAAAGGACTGAGAGTCTGCAAGATCTAACATGCTGAGTAACAACAGCGATGGAGTAGGTGCTCAATGTCCGTCAGAAAGGTAGACCACAACTGCTGAGAGCTTCACTCGTTATATATCAATACTATGTGTGAGCGGTCAGCTGTGGACATGGGAAAAGTTATTTGAGACGCGACTCGCCGGACTTGGGATACCCGAAAAGCCGTCGTCTTCGAAGTCTAACAATATAAAACAACCGAGATGAGCCGACCCCCTAACCTCTTATGCAATTCAGCGAATCCCCACATCCCCGACCATCGAGTCCCGCTTGAGCAGCGACAGGATGGCGTGCTTTCCCATTGGCCTCATGGGCATTATCCGTATGTACGATCCCGAGGCTACGCACCCTCCGGAATCGCGGAAAAGGAGTTTATCAAGCGATTCTCAAGGCATGCTGCATGGCGGGAGGTTGTACGAGTCGTCTCTCATATCCTTCCCCAACGATTCGAAGAGCACGTTGACAGGTGGTTCGAGCTCGACGGTTAGTTTGGATTTCCCTGTCCTTGATAACCAAATTCAATCCCAAGATCAGTTGCGTGAGTTGTCTTCACACCTTGTGGCTTATCTTGAGAACAGCCGAGTTGACGTGTTGAGACTAGTGTTCGATCCACACGTACACTCGTTGGAAAAGCTCGAAAAGGACATGTGGTACTTGAGTCCGACATATACGTTCCCTGAAGTTGTGGTTGAAGAAGATGGGTCTATCCGGGGAGGAACTCTCCCCGCGCTGGTCGAAAGGCTGACTGCTTATGAACAGCTAGGTGCGTCTGTCTGTCCTCTCCATAAGAAGTTCAGTCTTTCACTATATTACAGCCGACCGCGCATTCACTCAAGCATTCCTCATGACTTTCAAGACTTTCACATCTGTAGACGGTCTAGTCGACGCATTGATCCAGCGGTTTAGGATAAGACCACCGCATGGAATGTCGTCAATTGAACATAAAAGGTGGGCTTTGTCGAAGCAGCACATTGTTCAAGTTCGGTGTGATTCAATTCTAAATTGTTCTGCTTGGATGCTCAAAATTGAACAGAGTACTGAACGTCTTCAAAAATATGGTCCAGGATGGCGAGATCCTTGAGACGGAAGATTTGCGCATCATTGACAATATCCAAATGTTCCTGCAAGGGAAGGATGTGGAACATTTGGATGCTGCGAAGGTCCTGGCAGACATCCTTCAACGTGTTAGCCTCCTTTTCGCTGTGGTCCTATACCTCACTCTTACAGTGGTCTTTTTTGTAGCGTCATAGTGGCGAAGTCCGGACACTTGTCAGCACGAAATCCAGCATCCCACCGGTACCGAGTCTACCCAGAATCAGCAAGCGAATCAAGTTCCTCGCTGTTGAACCTTTAGAATTGGCAAGACAGTTGACCATTCTCGAGGCTGAAATGTTCCAGCAGATACGGCCGAACGAGTGCTTGAATTGGGTGCGGCAGAACAACGGAAAAAATAACATTACTCTCGTCATCCAGATGAGCAATAAGGCAAGCTTTTTTCTTGGTTACACCGCATCTATGGGTTGCTCATGTTGTATTCAGATTTCAGAATGGGTAGTGGAGTTGATATTGAGCAATGATGATCCGTGGAAGAGGGGCCAGATCGTGAAGCACTTTATTGGCACAGCAGACGTGAGTTCTGATCTTGATATATCCTCACCAATTACCCCTGAGAAACGGCCTGTTCTAAGTGGTGTAGGAAGCTCACCAACTTTTCGACGATGTTTGCTATTGTCTCTGGGCTTACCGGTCCACCGATCCGGAGGCTTCAGGAGACGTGGGGACATGTTTCCAAGAGGTCTATGGACCAGCTCGCAACTTGCGAGACAATTTTGGACAGCAAGAAGAGTTTCTCCAATTATAGGCAGCTCATGGCGTCCGTGGTGCCCCCTTGCCTGCCTTTCGTCGGTGAGTTCTTATCCGAACCCTTTTAATAGGCCCACCCTCACCGCCACCGCAGGCGTCTTCCTCACAACCCTCAAATTCGTCCAAGATGGCAACTGTGACGAACTGCCCAGTGGCGTCATCAACTTTCGCAAACGCCAGAAACTCGCGGATGTGATTGGGGATATCAAGCGCTGGCAGGTGTATGGGTATAATCTCCAGCGGGTGCCGCAGATTTTGGAATTTGTGGAGGAGTCGTTGATGAGGTTTGGGAATGGGTGTTCGTCGAGTGATAGGTTTTGGGAGTTGAGTTTGCAGAGGGAGCCGAGGGGTGGAGTCCGACTGGGGGTGGAGGAGGTGGAACTGGGATGGGGGTTGGGGAAGGAGAATGGGTTGGGTTGAAGGATTTGTGGTTTTTGTCTGTTATGTGGGTTGAGAGTGAATGGCGCACGTTGCTGCTATTTCTGATGGAGGCAGGCTTCAGGGACAGGGGTCATAATCTCATTTTGTCCAAATGGTTGTCTTTCAATTTTGTCGGGGTACAAACCACGACGTTTTTATAATACTAATAATCCGAGATGATCCGATCGGCCGTTAAGGTTTCATTGTGAGCCATAAAATTGTCGCTCCGCATCTACCTGAGGCTTCGGCAAATGATGTGTACAAAATGTTAAATAGAACAGGACTCTGACATTATACTAGGGGAATACAGCTTCCACAGCCCAAGGTAGTCGTAACTCTTGCCACACCACTCTGACGAATCGATTTTCCGTCCTGCGATTCGGTGCGCCTGGCACGCTCTGCTGAATAGAGCTCATTTCTCACACTCGACCTCTGCATAAAGAATATTTCGACTGTCAGGGCATCAAACCATTCGAAATACGTCAATCCTTGCTGACCTCCAACCCCCTTCGGCGCCTCCAGAACGTTCTCAGCCTCTTCGCCTTTTTCTCTTTGCCTTGTTCTTGACTAGTATCGATGACGTTGATTCGGCTTCCTTTCCTCCTGAGTAGGACACCGCTCCACATCAAGAACCCCTTTACATCCGTTTCCTTAGGACGTCTCTTCGACTTTGGTGCTGATGGAGAGATCTCCCTAGACAGTGACACGAACCCTTCAGCGTCTACACTGTTTTCGGCACTCAATTGTCCAGCTCGAATGACAGCCGTTCCCTCCCAAGTTCTCGCAGAACTGGACAACTCTGGGTACTGTGCATGCAACGCGCTGATCTGCACGAGGTTAAGACAAACGACCACACCTTTAGGCTAAACAGTCGACGTACAATATCATAATACGCCTGCCAGGCGCCTTTCATCGTCTCCCACCAGGCATAAGCGGCGGAAAACTTGTCTTTAACTGGCTCCGGGCACAGTTGCGAGCCTGGGTTTCGCTCTAGGTCTTCGTTCACCCACGTCCACCACGCGGATGTCTCATTGGCTTGCTGCGAGAATGCCGAAAAGAGACTAAGATTTGCCACGAGGTCGAGTGCAACCTCCTTGAGCGGTTTACGAAGAGATGGTGCTGGGACAATGTGCATTAGTAACCTTAATTGTGCCTCGCCAAGTGTAATTCTCTTACCTTGGCCGGCTCCTGGAGGAAGCAAGACGATGTGTGTATTGTCTTTTGTTTGGGCGGCAATCTAAGAGGACAAATTATTAACACAAAGTGATCAGAAGTTCGTTTAATCGAATAGAGGTTCGATTAAACGAACGTATATAACCTTTTAAGCTCACCTTGTATACCTCCTGGCTGACCTCCTTAAAGACGCGTTCTGTCTCTTTCGCAAGCTCCTCCCCTTCTTTCGCGTATTTCTGCATAAGCCTCACTCCCGCGAGACGGCTGTCCCCGTCTCCGTCAAAAAATTCAACCTCAATCATGATGCTCGACTTCACTGCTGTGGGACTATCGCCCACGCCCAAGCTTACATCCCACCCTTCACCTCCTACGGGCACATCCAGATTACTGCCAGCCCCTCCCGTAGCGCCCGCATCCTTCACCTCGCCTTCACCGCCTCTAACGGAAGCCGCACGCGATTCCAGCCCTCTGACATCCCAATCCGCCAACACCATCCCCTCGTTGCACATCTTAAACGCAAGTTGGGCGGCTTGTATGTGAACATCGAGGCTGGAGATTAGGTTCAGGACTTTGCTCCGGATCTTAGCTACGAGCTTGGACTGAATGGCATCAGGGGTGATGGCGACATTCGTGGAGGCATTGGGCACGTGGAGGAGGGATGTTGTGTTCCCTTGGTCGAGGTCGAGAACACTTGGGCTTGGCGAGACCGCGGGGGTGTTGAATGTTGAGGAGAGCGGTGTTAGCCCCATGATTGAGACCCCTAGTATACCCTCTGAGATGGTAGAGCTTATGACGAGTTGCATTGTATGGGTGAGGTGTTAGGCGTGCTTTGTGTCGATAGTACATACTTGGCTTCGTGTGGGATTTTAATCCTGCTAAATGGCTCCAGTCTATCCATGACTTTCTTAGTGTACCTGGCCAGCGCAGCTGGGCTCAGGGCTGGCGAGGCTATTGTCGTGGCTGTCGTGGTCATTGCGAGAAAGCTCATTGAAGGAGAACGAGAGGGAAGGAAGATCGGGGTGTGGCACTTGGCCTTGTAAACGTTGACGTAACGACATAGCTCCGACTATAAATATGCCCAGGCCATGAAGTTTGACATCCCCAAAGAGGCACTATCATATTTTATTATGAACTTCGAACACGAGCCAGCCTCGAAGGAATCATGAAACACCAACGGTTACCATTCCATATCAACGAGTATTGAATGCCAACCATGAGGCCTGTAGTGCAGAAGCTTGTAGCTTCTGCCAGTATCAAGTGCCTCAGATTAAATCCGTATTGACCAACCTATGGGCTGAAGAGCTTTCATGACTTGGATAACACCAAATGCGGTGGATATCATGCTGCCCACTTCAGCCTGTCAGTGACTCATGGTGAGGACAGGCAACGCATGTAGTATATGCCACGAGGTACAAGGCAATTATTGATACTATCTATGTACCCCACAACGCATCTTCACTGCCTCTCCGCTATCGCATCCGTTGAATGTATTCAGCCTGGTTTTCTCTCCTCAACTCTCGAGGCGCGTGACATCAGGACTTGACCTCCCCTAAAGCGGAGATCGTTCCCACGAACCCTGACAGTGACCTCTCCCTGGAAGGTATTACGTCGATTCCTTTGGCGTTTGAGTCATGTAAGGTACGAGCACAGCCGAATAATACATAACTCCCAAGGCTAATTCAATTTCCCAGAAACCTTGAGTGGCATCGGACAATGTGACAAACATGGAGTCACTGGCACGACAAGCTTGTGGTACAATGAGTCAATCTTTGTTTGGGATTTTAATTTTTTCCCGTCGCGTCGTGGGTCCTGACGGGAGAATCAGTAGTAGTTCCTTGAAGTTTGAGAAATACTGCGTATTTGCGATAGTTTGTGGCGCACACTTCTTGTTCGCGGGTGCATCGTAATCGATTCCTTCTTGTTCAATTACCCAATTGCCAGAGAACTCATTCCATTGCTTCGGTGAGTCCATGTAAATGAGATTCGTTCTCTTTCTCACCTTGGCTCTCTGGACCCTCTGACTTGACTTATTTTGTCGCCCCATCGTCTACATATCATTCCAGGATCGCGAAAATGACCGGAAGCCTCGCCAACGCTGCTAGCGCGTCTGGTGAAGCATTCTTCAAAAGCGGAGAGTACCTCTTGTAAGTATCGTGCCCTCATCACTGTATTTTCTCTTTATTTGCCGCAAGGCGCGTTCTGCACGTCTACATATGCCTCATCGTAAGCCAAGTGCATTGACAAAGTTTTCAGGGCCCAGAAACGGTTCAGCGAGGTACGTTACTTTACTCAAGGTCATGGCTGGAAGTCGCTGCGAACTTGACCTTCTTCTACCCTCACAGGCCAGCAAACTCGAACCTAATGAACCGATGCACGTTATCAACCTCACCAGAGCTTTCTACGAGCAAGGGAAATACCCAGCCTGCCTCAAGTCTGCCCTCGTCGCGTGGCAAAAGGTCAAACTCAAGGAGGCCATCACGCTGGTCAAGCACGGCACCGACCATGGCAAGACCTCAGCTTCCTCCACGTATAATGACTCCACATCGACGTCGAAAAATGCGGCCGACACCAGCAACTCCCTCTACATCCTAATTGCGATGATTTACGCCAAGGCGCAGATCTACCATGGCCATCTTGGCAAGCTACTAACCTTCTTGCACGATCGAGGTAGAGGAGGTATAAACCCTCTTCGGGAAGACATTGGGTCCAGTGAAATGGAGGGAACGCAACGGGGAACCACTCGTGGGGCGGAGGAATCGATGACAAGCCAAGCGTCGACCTCCAATGGGGATCTTTTGGCGGGGAAGCTTTCAACAGAGATCGAGGCATTCATCAACATGACTATTGCGAGCTCCAAGAAGGGAACGACGATGTCGAGCATGGCCGGGGCTATAGATGGTGAAATTGCAGAATCGTTTACGTGCTCCTTCGACACGTCCGTGCTGGAGTTCTGGAAGACGAAATGCATTGATTGCGACTACTTTCAGGAGGGTACTGCCCAAGGTTTTGAGACGCCAGGACACGAGCACACATGTCCTTCGAAGGAACGGATTGCACAGGGAGCAGGGAGAGCCCATTGGTACAAGAGGATCGACGCGGGCCGCTACTCCATTTACTACGATATGCCCTTATTCAAAACTTGCCTGTAGGTGACTTGACCTGCTTCGCTGTAGTGCGCGTTGACCTGATCTATCTACCTCAGAAATGCTGGCACGAGTATTCTCAAGGTTCAGAGTCGTTTCTTCAGGTTGCTACATCGGACTAATGTTTTTTTGGCTCGTAGTTTGAAAACGAGGCTGTGCAGTATATCGCGAGTGGAAGCAGCGGTGGTATGGATTCGAAGCTACTCTCGTACGTAGTGAAGAGCCGGAGTTTTACTACGAAAGGCCAGATACCCCTGCTCTATGCCGGAATCTCCGATGGTAAACATTCCCTTTACTGATTATGCGGGCCATGCTTACCTTTTTACACGTATATTCGCGTTGTAGGCCGTTCCATATTCGCCGACGGTGTCGCCTTGAGTGGCCAAATCCTTCATCGTATGATGGGCTTGATGAGAGGGACTATGGTTGCAGTCAACGCTGGACACAAGATCCACGTCACCGCCATCGACACCCAGCCGATCGTCATCTCCAAGTTCATCGTTACATATCATCTGCTGTACTTCACAAAGAAGCGGTATAGAGAGTGTGAGGATGTGTGTGACAGTGCGGTGTATGCAACGTTGATGTACCTGACATTGGGCCTCATCATGCCCAAGTACTGCTGCGATTTGTATGTCCCTTCTACTTCCTGCTTTTCTCGCGGGGAACGCTCACTGACCATACATTCCTATTTTCCAGAATCGAAAAGACAGTCGACCTTGTACTCGCTCAGCTTAGCCATGAAAACGAAGAGGAGCGTCAGCAGCCCCTCGGGGGCGAATATCCCCTTTTCCTGCGAGATCTGTCTGTCACAGAAGTCAAGTCTGTCTTCGAGTACTGGAAGCGGTGTATCACGGATGGCACCGTGAACGACACCAAGCAGCTCCTGAGCAACAATCCCATCGAGCAGGACGACCCTGTCGAACACCTACGGCTCGTTTCGGCCGACAACCTCATCGGACCAGGTTCTAGTGCGAATGGCCCAAATACAGGCGCGGAGGAAGTCGCTGCAGATGAAGCTGCCAGCGCTAAGAAGAGCAAGAAGAAAAAGAAGAAAAGAGCAGACGGTGCAGCGGCCAATAGGAAGCCCTCGGCGATTATTGCTATGGCTGTGTGTCCCAACGAGAAGCTGCCTGAGGCATCGGAACCTGCTTATAATGACATCAACAAAGAGTTCCAGATATACCGAACGTCGAGGACCTTCTTCCCTCCTCAGGATTTGTTAGAAGCGAGGCACCCTGCGCTGGGAAAGTTGATCGAATGTAAGGGTACGCCGAATGACGTGCTAGTTGCTGCTGCACAAGACGAGGTGGATAAGGAGTGGGTTATCAACCCGTTGCTTCTGGTGCGTTTCCTCGGGTGGTTGCCTGACGAACAAGAGCTGATGTGGGTTTAGGATGAAACGGACGACCAACAGTACCCGAGAATCCCTACCACACCGTTGGACACCCTCTATATGATGCTCCTGCAACTAAGCAAGCTTAAGGGTACTAAGTACGAGTACGGCAAGGTCATGTTCCCTGGAAAGACGGCGATCGCTGTTACGAGAAGCTATTTCCGCGCCATTGCTGATATGATCGCTGGGGAGCTTCAGGTTGAGCTCGTGGCGGGGGATGTATATCAAGTACTCCGGCAACTCAGCGACGCTGGCGTGGGGTCCACCAGTGGCAGGCCTGAGTCGTTCCCACGCCAGTATTGGAGAATGTGGTTGACGAATATTCCGTACGTTTTTACACTGAATGAAAGCCATTTGTGTTTGGTTTCTCATAGATCGTTGGCCACCGATACAGGGATTATCAAGGTGGAGCCTTGAATGTCGTGACCTCTTTGCTCCCAAGCTTGAAAACGGACGCGGATGCGATGATTATATTTGATTCTGAGAGGCGTCTACCCCATGAATACGACACGTTCGAGAACAAGTGCTACCAGTGCGTTTTCAATTCCGTATATCATATGTTCATTGGCTGATCCTCGCGTATATTACATAGGCAAGCGTTCATCTTTCCTGCAGAGTTTCCACGGTACCTTGGGTGTACATACGAGCACAAGGGTGGCTTTTCTCTTCAAGGTTCTGATAAGCGTATGCACACCCTTACGGTCCAGAGTCCGGGGCAGCCACTCAAGGCCCTGGCTTCGAAGCGAGAGCTGTACGACTGGCTCACCCGAATCCTCTTGGCGATCCTGTGCAACGGGCGGCCCCCTCCTCCGACAGAGGACTTTGAAGGGGTCAGCACCGAGAATATCATCAATGCGGGGACTTGGCACGATTGGGAGACACCAACCACCCTCTCCACGTTCCTCCGGCTTATCGAGCATCTAAGCTTGGTGGGGTTCCCGGCGAGCTGGCTGGGAGAGTATCTGGGGCCGCTGCTGGCAGAGTCGCCGAGTGTAACTACGAGGGTGAAGCCGTACCGTGGTTCCCTCCCGCGCCCGCTTCCGGGCTCGAAGGGGTGTGAAGATCTGATTGCGCAGAAGTGCCGGACGGTTTCGTTGGAGTTTTGGAAGGCTGATTTGCATGCGTTGGCGAGCTTGGTCGGAGATGGGCTTTCGGTTCCCATCGTCGTCCCCGGCAGCCTGCCCGTGGCTCGCGATAGTAGTGAGCTGGGTCTGGTGGAGTTTAATGTGAAATTTGAGCCGAGGAAGAGGAGGAGGGTTCCGGGAGATGTAGATGGAAATGCAAAGGGAATGGGAAAGGCGGACGTGGGATTGCCGTGGTCCAGGTCGGTGTATATTATCTTTTACAATCCGAATGTTGGTGGTGGGGATGGCAGCGGTGCAAAGTGGGATGGAGTGACGGTGTCGCCGTCTGTGTTGATGGAGGAGATACTGGATGGGCTGTGCGATGAGTTGGGGGAGATGCCTGGAGATATTGGGGAGAGGGTTCAGGTTGTGACTTTGCAGTATGGGCGCGATGTCTTGGGGAAGTCGCCGGTGGGGTTTAAGCTCCGGGCGTTGTGGTATGAGAAGGCGAGGAGAGAGGGGTGGATGGTGGTTGCGTATCGTTGTGACTATGGGGTCGTTGGTGAGTTGTTTCTCGGATATAGTTGGCTCCTGAGAGCAGGAGTGAGTCGCTGATTGTGGTCTTAGTCACTAAACCCGTTCCTGCCAAGGACTGGAAAACTATGCGCTTTGTAACGCCAGGGTCAACATAGAAGGCAGAGGGAGATCGATGCATTGAGCTGAGCGTATTTCGAGTCCCACAGTGCCAGTGTTTACATTGTTTCTTGCTTGTCCATGCTGAAAATGTAAATGTTATGAGGACCATTTCTATCAATTGGGAGCCATTACATTGGCTCTGCCCACTACAGCTAGCATATTTCTCGTCGGAAACAAGGGAGACTGGTGGTACTATGTATAATACGCTTCCTATCAGAAAAACGCAATTGGATTCGGCTCATTCCCTGTAATACCCTGGATGACATCCCAATGCTCCACCACACACGTCCCCTCGAACCTCCACACATCCATCACCGCCAGCGTGCGTCCTGTCAGCTTCAGCTTGTAGTGCGCGAGCCCGTAGCCCTGCCCGGTGAACACGCGCAGGTTGGTCGTCGACGCGGCTGGGTCGCTGAAGAGCGCTTGGAGGAAGGTGATGGTCCAGTTCCGCCCGAGTTCGGCGTTGGGGTTGTGTTGGATGTATTCGCTGGTGAAGGTGGGATGTGTTATGCGGTTAGTTGTGTGTGTGGGTTGGTGATGTAGAGAAATAGAAATTGAGGAGAGAGTCGGGCTATTAAAAAGAAGGGGGATGGGATGGTACTCACCCTGGGGCGTATTGGTCGAATGCGGCTTGGACGTTGTGCTGCTGTAGGAGGGTGGTTGCGAAATGGGCTGTGGCTTCTTGTTGGCGTTGGGGGAGGTCTGGGCCCCGGGCTCGGGGATCACAGGGCCGTGTGTTTGGGCATGGTGCGGAGGCAAGGTCGATGGTTTGAGGACCTGTGGATGTGGATGTGGATGCAGATCCTACAGCTAGGGATATGGCGAGCAGGAAAGGGGTCAAGAGGATGCGGGTGTGCATTGTCCAGTGTTTGATTAAGGCCGCGAGAAACAAGTCTGGAGGGAGTGGAAGGTTGTGAGGTCTGTCGTATGCCTTTCTTTGCTCTTTTAAACTCGCCGAACCTCAGATTGGGTGCGTAGCACCTTGAAAACGCTTAGAATGTACACGAAGGCGACGCGCTGGGAACAACTCGCGTACCAGAAAGTGCAAGCTGATCCGATGTTTACTACCGGCGGCTCAGTAAGGTTATGACATGTAAGGTTGACCGTGAGTAGCCCTGCGGCGGGCATCGCGTTTCTGTATGCTCTAGATCACCAGCCGAGTGAGTATTCAGTCGACAGTTACTGGCTGCATCTCGCGCGACTTCACATCCAGAGCTGAGTTTTGGGTATCAAATATCACATGCAGAGGGATGATATTCCATTTGGTGAGCATTTTCTAACCGGAATTGAATACGAGGCGTGATGCGCCCTCGGAGCGCAGTAGGTGGTTCATAATTGCCCAATTCCCGGGAACTCTAAGTACCAGGGGAATGGTAGAGGTGATTACATTGTTGGTAAGGATATCCCCTGCTGTTTTGCAGCTGATAATTCGTAGCTGTTGGCTGACTTGAATGCATGATGTAGATTGATGTATGTGGATACAAGTGATTCGTGAACCGGGAGGAGGTGTACCCGGAGTACGCATGCTCATTTTACTTGACCTTTTGGATCTTGATTAGCTGCCAGTTTTGCAAGAGAGCGGGAGGTTGTACGTGATGCTAGTATGGTACTGGTGCAAGTACCGAGTTGCAGGTCACAGTCGGAGATTGATGTCCAGGTTCAGTGTGAGTGTACCTTCGAGCTGTAGTGCCCGCGAAGGACTGACTCGGATGAGGCAGTATTGAGCTGTACACGACGAGTGCACATTGTACACCACCGACTTGAAGCACCCAGCACAGCCACGATCTTATCTAATCGGGGATTGACATCGTATCACCTGCTCTTAATTTAGAGCTTCGGCTGTTAGCAATTGTGCTCGGTGAAGTATGGTTGTATGCGCCCGTTGTAGTTTAGACAGTGGGAGCGGTGACCTTTGTGAAATGTATTGAATCTTGCACAATTGAGGCGGCGTGTGTACGGTCAGTTATAATTATATTCGAGGTTGTGGTGGGTTGGTTGGTGAACAATTGAACTGGGGCTTAATTATGCGCAAGGTTTGTGGCCGAGATATCTGATAATTATTATTGTTACAATGGGAGCTGAAATGGATTCATAAGTGTGTAGACGCAATAACAAGATGCTCAGACCACTCAATCTACTGCCCGGAAAGGAGCCGGAGGAATGGCCCAGTAAGCAGTAATGACTGTGTGCGCGCATGTATGTGTCATAGCATTTGATACTATGTTATAGAAGAGACAGTGTAGAAGACATCTGATATTTTTCGTCCTTGAAGGAGCTCTGAGCACTGCTTGGACAGCAGGTGCTGACGCTCTCTTGCCCGTTCATACTTATCTATCATCGCACACCGGTTTTGAGCGCCAATTCATTCCAGCCCCATCGGAATGATAGGTTTGCATCCGATGAAGCTGGGATGGTGTTGCATCTTGACAGAAGGTCTCGGGACTTGGATGCAGGCACCGACTCCACCCAACAGCCCCTGATCTGCTACTGGGAGAACGTGGGCGAGGTAACGTTAAGCGCCGGGCGCATTACCACCGTGGCTCGGCCATCACGGAGCTACTATTGTTTGGCCCGACGATTCGGTTCACCTTTATTTGTGCACCGCCCGCGCCCTCTGGTGTACAAACACGCCCGCAGCGTACTTAGCAGACAGTTGAAACTTGTTCTCGAGCTGTGTCTTCACAACTGTTTGCCCTTGAGAGTGCAATTGCTATGTGACTCGCTTCCTAGAGTCGGCTCCCACAGCAACTGGGGAAAATGAGGTCATGCGGAAGGAGGATGTCAAAGGCTTATTGTCTCGGGGGCTATAATCCGTGCGACACGGGGTCACGGAACCACACAAACCTTCCTAAAGTGGAAATGAACATGGGCCAAACACGGGTGCCAAACAAAGGCGCTAATTGTCTTTCTGCATTGTCAGGAGACAAAAGAAATGCAAGTAATAATAGAGCTAGTCGAGCTTGGGTAACGGTCTTTTTGATCCTCACTTTCTTTCTTTCCTTACCTTTCGTTTCACCGCGAGCCCTTGCGCGAGCGGGTGTTTGCGTTTTTCGTTCTTTCCGTACCTTCAACTTTTGAGCAGCAGAGGTTGCTCACTGCGATACGCCACTCGACCACACTTTTCACGAGGAAGGAACGAAGATCTTATCACACGATAAGACTATAGATTTATAACGACAACAACTATTACTGCAATTTACGATGCGACGAACACTAGCAGTTAACACAGCCGCGGCCAACGCCGTCAACGACAACCCTCTCCGCTACGAACTCGAAGTTTCACCGCGAAACTCGATCGATACCGTCCTAACCCACAATGTCCCCAGCGATACCAAGCACGACCACGACCACGAACCGCCACTCCCAACTCCATATACCGCCACCAGCGAAACCGTGGCCCCTTCATCTGCACCAAACTCACCGGCTCAACAGCCACAGCAAGAAACCATCCAACCCAGCATTCCCCTACTCTTCAGCCTGCTAACAGCGAGGCACCGCATCACCCTCCTTATTCCAGCCATCGTCACCTCTCTGGTGAGCGGCGGGATCGCACCCTTCATGACTTTCGTAGTCGGCCAAGCATTTGATGCCTTTGCCAAATTCCCCCTGACCGCCAACCCCCCGCAAGAGGCCAAGGACACTTTGCTCAAAAGCGTCGGCCTCGCAGCTCTCAGCCTTGTGGGACTTGCCTTTGGCAGTCTTGCGCTGGGAAGCATCACTAGCTGTCTGTGGATCTGGACGGGCGAGGTGAACACGGGCGAGCTGAGGAAGCGCGTCTATGTGGGTGTGATGGGCAAGGAGATGGGCTGGTTCGATAGCCGCATGGGCAGCTCCGAGGGCGAGGAAACCGTCAAGGAGAAGAAGGAGGGCGATGAGGAGGAGGAAGAGAATGTCGACGATGGTCCTGTCGGGGCTGGTGGCCTTATGGCCAAGTTCTCTCGGTTCGTATTCTAATCTGTCCTCCCCTACCTTCCGCGTACTAACTGATCTCCAGGGAAACCGACGACGTCCGCCAAGCAAGCAGCCTCGCCTCGGGTCTGCTCATCCAACACATAACCACGACTCTGGCCTGCCTCATCCTCGCCTTCATCCAAAGCTACCAACTCACACTAGTCATCCTCAGCACCGTCCCCGTGCTCGTCATCATCCAAGCTCTCTCCCAGAACATCGCCAACCCGCTCCTGACCGCCGAACGCCAGAGCATCAGCGTCAGCGCCACCGTCATTGAACGTTGCCTTTCCTCAATCACCACCGTCAAGGCATTCAATGCCCAAGCCTTTGAGGAGAACCGCGCGCTCAAGACCTTCACGAGCATGAAAGAAAAAGCCAAGAAGCTGGCAGCCGTCTGGGGCCTCACCAGTGGTGTGGCCCAGTTTGTGATGATGGGCATGTTCGTGCAGGGCTTCTGGTTCGGCGCCAAGCTCGTGCGCGAGGGCAGCGTCAGCCCCGGAAAGGTCATGGCCGTCTTCTGGGCATGCCTCATCGCGACCAGCAACCTCCAGATGTGCATTCCCCACCTCATCACCATCGCCAAAGGCAAATTCGCCATGGTAGCGCTGCTCACCCTCGCCACCTCCTTCTCGTCCTCGCCTTCGGACCGCGAGTCGCACGTCCCACCCAGCCCGACTGTGGTTGGACCCGTTTCGCCTTCCAAGGCTGCCCCGCCCGCCTCGCCCTCGCATCCGCGGAAACTGCGCAAGATCACCCCGAAGAGATGCCACGGCGAGCTGGCGCTGCACAATGTAACGTTTGCGTACCCCACCCGGGCGGACGTGCCGGTTCTACAGGACGTGTCACTCTACCTGCCCGCGCACGAGATGACGTTCATCGTCGGCAGCAGCGGGTCAGGAAAGAGCACCGTGGCGCAGCTCCTGCTGCGCATGTACGACTGCCCGCAGCCCAACGGCGGGTCTGTGACCCTGGACGAGCAGAACGTGCTCTACCTGGATGATACGTGGGTGCGCAGCAAGGTTATGGGTGTGACGCAGAGTACGTGTGTGATTTTGGAGGGGAAGACGTTTTTTGAGAATATTGCGTGTGCGGCGGTGTGTCCGGAGCTGGTGCGGGAGGAGCAGGTGGAGGAGGCGTGTAGGGCTGCGTTGCTTGCTGATTTTGTGAGGGATTTGCCAGAGGGGTATAAGACTGTTTTGGGAGGAAGTGGAGGTGGTGGGGTTAGTCTGAGTGGAGGACAGAGACAGCGGCTGGCGTTTGCGCGTGCGAGGTTGAGGAATCCAGAGGTTTTGATTCTTGGTAAGTCATCGTCGTCCTGAGGACTCAGGGACTGGTCGTTGATTGTTCTTTATAGATGAAGCGACCTCGGCTTTGGATCCTACCTCGCGTATTTTGGTGTTCGAGGCGATGAAGCAATGGAGACGCAACAAGACTACCGTCGTCATCACGCATGATCTCTCTCAAGTCGGCCAGCAAGATTTCGTGTATGTCGTCAAGCGCGGGCGGGTTGTGGAGCAAGGGTACCGAAGCGATCTTGAAGCTTATCTTCCCCTTCCCACCGCCGACATCACCTTATCCTTCCCTTCGGACCCCTACTCTGAGCACCAACAGCCCACGGACGGTCTCGCCACTCTGCGAGATAAGGGCGAGTTCCGCAAGATGATGGACAGCCAGGCGCTCACTGGGGGCTACCTGCCCGAGAAGGAGCTGCCGAGCCTCAACGTGTCGGATTCGGAGGGGGAGTATGATTTCTGTGAAGAGAGTGATGAGGAGAGTGTGGATGTGGAGTATGAGGCTGAGCTTGAGGCGGGTGAGCGGAGAAAGGTGCAGGGGCATCAGAGCCTGCTTATCCGGCCTGTCGAGCTGGGCAACTGGATGTTTGATGTTGTTGCTGAGCTGGTGGGGAGTGGTGCGGGTCCGACGACGACGACCACTACGTCTGTGGCGGCGAAGAGGAGCTCGACGCAGAGACATACGGCGTCGAGGTTTGGGGGGATGAATTTGAATCTGGATTCGTCGCTCACGCCTGTGCCTGCCTCGCCTGTTTCGGAGGGGAGGCCGACGAGCATGATCTTGGAGAGTGCGGCTACGCCGAGACGCAAGCATTTTAGCTTGCAGTTCACGCCTGCTACGCCGTTGGCGATGTCGTTTGGGAATGTGGTTGCGGCTGCGCCCCCTGCGTATTTGGATGTGGAGAAGCGACGGGCGGAGGCTGAGGCTGAGGCGGAGGAGAAGGTGTTTGAGCAGGAGAAGGAGGCATTGAAGCATAGTGGGAGTATTGCGAGGGGTGGGAGGACGAAGAGGGAGAGGAGGGGTGTGGCTGAGAAGGAGGAGGTTGTGGAGGTTGTTGTTGATGAGAAGCGATCGAGGTTTAGGAGACGGAGGGGTCCCAGTGAAGACGGTGCCGAGAGCAAGCACCGACCGACTGAAGAGCAGCCTCCGGCATTTTGGGCTCTCATGCGCGCCATCTACCCCACTGTACCACACAAGCCAGTCCTCTTCCTTGGTCTCTTCGTGTGCTTGCTGAGCGGAGGGATCACGCCCGTGTTCAGCTACCTCCTGTCGCGCTTGCTGTTCGAGGTGAGCACTGGAGCGCAGAACGTGGATGTGATTAACCTGTTTGGGGGTGTGGTGCTCGGTGTGGCTGCGATGGACGGTGTGCTGCTGGGGCTCAAGTACTTTATCATGGAGGTGTTGGCTGTCGGGTGGGTCACGCGTCTGCGGGAGATCGGGTTTGGGAAGCTGTTGAAGATGGACAAGCGGTTCTTTGACCGGATGGCGGGGTCTGAAGCTGCGAATGGGGGTGAGGATGGGGCGGGTGGAGCGGCCAAGTTTGTGCAGGTGTTGGTGAAGGATGCGGAGGATGCGAGGAATTTGGTGGCTGTTGTGTGGGGACAGGCTGTTGTTGTGTTCGCGATGCTTGGGGTTGGGTTGGTGTGGGCGATGGTGAGGGGGTGGCAGCTTACGCTTGTGGGATTGGCGATTGCGCCTGTCTTTGCGGTTATCATGGCTGTCCAGACCACGCTTGTGGGCAAGTGTGAGGTTAGGAATAAGAGGGCGAGGGAGGAGGTTGCGAAGAATTATTATGATGCGATCATCAATGTAAGGGGGATCCGGGCGATGTCGTTCGAGCCGATCTTTGAGGACAACTTCAAGGGTGCGACGGAGAAGGCGTTGAGGACGGGTGTGAGGGGTGCGTTTGTGGAGGGGTGCACGTATGGTGTTGCGAGTGGGATGATCTATTTGGCGGAGGCGGTGTTGTTTTATGTCGGTGCGGTCTTGATCGCCAATGGGACGTACACCTATCTGCAGATGGTCGAGGTTTTGAATCTGGTCGTGTTCACGGTTACGATTGGAAGCCAGCTCATGGCCTTTAGTAAGTTTTTTGTGTCTTTTTGGGTTGGTTCGTTTGGCTAACCACTCTTTCTTTCTTTTAGCTGAGAAGATTGCGAAATCTGCGCAGGCTACGGCGGATCTGAACAAGCTCATAGAACTTGATACGGATGCGACCGACGAGTCCAAGGGTTCCGAACAACCACCGCCGTACTCTCTCAGCGGCCCCATCGTCTTCGAGAACGTGCACTTTTCGTACCCCGAACGCAAGAATGCGCCAGTTCTCAAGGGCTTTGACCTTACTATCAAGCAGGGCGAGACTGTCGCGTTGGTTGGTGCTAGTGGGTGCGGGAAGAGCACTGTCGTCTCGCTCCTCCAGCGACTTTACGAGCCCACGTCGGGATCCATCAATTTTGGCGGCCAGGCATCCTCGCCTTTCGCCCATGAAGCACGGGAGATCGACGTCAAGTACCTCCGGGACCACATCTCCGTCGTCTCCCAGCACCCGAACCTGTTCGACGCGAGCATTGCGGACAACATCCGGTACGGCCAGAGCAGTGCGGCTGTGAGCGATTGGGATGTGCGGCATGCGGCTGAACTTGCGCATGTGCACGAGTTTGTGTGTGGGCTGCCGGGCGGGTATGAGACTGTTGTTGGGGAGAATGCGGTGTTGATTAGTGGAGGGCAGGCGCAGCGGTTGCAGATTGCGAGGGCGCTTGCGAAGCGGGGTGGGGGGAGGATTTTGGTGTTGGATGAGTGTACGAGTGCGCTTGATGGGGAGAACCAGAGGGCGGTGCTTGATACCATTCGGAGTGTAGCCAAGGGGGGTATTGAGGGTGAGGAGGGGAGGACGACGATTATGGTGACGCACAAGTTGGCGGTTATGCAGATGTGTGATCGGATTGTTGTTGTGGATGATGGGCAGGTGAAGGAGGAGGGGACGTATGAGGAGCTTGTGCGTGCCAAGGGCCTGTTTGCGACGCTTGCGGCTGGGGGCGAGTGGTTTGGGGAGTAGATCCTTTGTCCAACTGGATTGGATTTCTTTTTCTCTCGTTTCTGTTTTGCGATACATACACACCTTTCTTTCTTTCTTTCTTCTCGGTGGAACACCTCATCTCATCACCATCATCATCATCATCATCACGCATTGATACGACATGACATTCAAGACTGCAATTCCAATTGTACTATACTACTACTACATTCATTACTTACATGACATCATTGATACGATACGATACTTGTTACAACGACGTAGTTTTCATTATTGGGGATATATTCTGATCACTGCAAATAACATTCTTTTACGAACAATCTTTGGGGCTTGAGAGATGAGGATTTCGAGAATCGCTTTTTTGAGTCCTTCAGCAACCCTCATCTGAGGAGAGTGCGACAGAAATTGTGACAAGTCGGTTGAGTCGCCGCTACTTCTGACCCCTATCTGATAATAGGGGCCGTCGTTACAATAGGTGCCGTCTACTCAAGAGCCTTTAGCGAACACAGATTTTACTGACTCGCACTGGGCATGTAGCTTGAAGCACGAGAATAGCAATTCATATTCAGCAATCCAAGTACTGCGAAAATGACAGCCCAAACATACATAACACATACACATTCGTACAATTACAACTGAAAACGATCAACCCAATTAATTCTGCGTATTTCCCTTGCTCGTTTAATAAAATGACACCCAGCCTAATGAGCGCACTTAAGCCAAAACAGCCTGTCCACCCTCCACAGATGGGGCCTCAACTTTAGCATTCTCCCTCTCCGCATGAATTTTCGCTGCGACAGCCTTTGCCTTTTCATTCAGACTCCACCTCGTAAACTCGTCCGTCAAGCCGTCCCAGTCTCCCTCGTTAAACTCTGACAAGATGGCATCCTTGAACTCGCCCTCGATGCCGATGGTGGCGTTGGAGCTGGGGACGTTCACGGTGGGGTCGATGCTGGCGGTGGACTCTAGGAAGGGGTAGTTGAGGAAGGCGAAGGGTTTGTCAAGTGGGGAAAGCTTGCTGTTGGGCTTGATTTCGATGCGCTCGATGTTCATCTCGGCGGGCATGAAGTACCTGGAAGGCGGGTTTGAATTAGCAGTAGGAATAAAATGAAAAGGATGCGTACATCATGATTGAAGTGGTATCAATAGCGGAGAAGTTGCTAGCTTCGTTGTCGTTTTAGACGTTGAGGATCTGTTGGCGAACGTCTTGCGAACCCTGTTACGATTGGGAATCCGCAGAGGGATTTACACATGGGATTTGCCAGGTTGCCCTGCACCATCTATACACGAACAGCTCCAAGGGCGCCTGGCTATTTTGGGCAGCGAAGCCCAGGCGACACGACTGTGGTGGTAATCGGCACAGCTGATTAGCAGCGTAGTCCGGTGGGCTTATATACTCACCTCATCGTACCTTTGACCGTTGAATCTCAACGTTTTACAAGGCCAAAACAGCGTCCTTGTCCAGGCTGTTAGACTGACGCATGTACCGGTATGCAAAGTGGTCACGAAGAGTCTGAATCAGGATATTTGGTCCTCCTTTGTCGTGTCGTCGATAGTGAGACACTGTCAGAGCGTGGAGGACATCACCGTCGTCGCCAAGTTCTTTCAGGAAGAAGAAGATGTGCTCCGCTGGGCGGTGGAGTGGGTTGAGAAATCATCGCGGGGGACTGCCCCAAGATTAAGGATGCTGTTGCAAGTTACTTCATCCGCCTCTAACATCAACCGGACCGCCGAGCTCAAAACCGGATAGAGGTCCACGAACCACTCTACTAGCGAATGAAGCTCTCTGGACCAGTATGGGTTTTCGATTGGTAACTATAAATAGCGCCCTAGAGATCATGTCCTGGAGTTTACCGGGTATCTCCGACGCAAACATGAGGCTGCCTCGCTCATGACATTTAGCCTGACGGTGCATCGCCTCGCTCATTAACAGCCCTCGTCTATCTTTCTTTCTTCCTACCACCATCTTACCTCTGTAAACTAGCCTTTGCCCATGGAATCGCCAAACCACGGCTTGCCGCTTCCCGCCGCTGCGCCGATCAACTCACCGAGTCCTTCAAGTTTCCATGACCCTGGTACGGCTTCTTACCACAATCACCCCTTGCATCCCGCCGCGACAGCACTGCCCATGGGTGAGTACAGTACTTCCACCTATGGATGGAGGAGAAATTGAGCCTGTGCAAGCATTGGCCCAGATGTTCCTTGGTGCCCACAACTTTTCTATACACGGATCGACTTTCAACGCCATCGGAGGAAACATGATAATGAATGACAGCGCGGAGCGTAGGTAGGCATCTATTATGGACGACTGAGAAGCTACTGATGGTAATATACAAGTCCAACATGAGCTACGTCGACTGAGGGAGGAGATTCGACAACTGCAACGAAATCGCCCAGCGAGTGTAGGCTACAGTGATGCAAATGCGGTTACAATCACCAATGCGCTTGGGGAAACGTTCTCTGTGCCTTGGGAGCTTGTCAGATCTCAAGAAGTAATGGTGTAGTTTCCTTTTTCTACCACTATCCTCCACTGATTTTATTTTGGAAAGTACATGCACGATATCATGATGAAGCACTTTGCGGGGAAACCTGGGGAGCGGCGGGTTGCCGAGAGACGCTATTGTATCTCGCGACCAGATGATGGATCACTGGTAGGATTGGACAACTGGGAGGACATCGTCAAATCGGGTGAGAAATTGGTTATGAGTATGCTAATCGAGAAGGTACTGGTACCATCAATCGCAAGCAACTGTCCGCAATGCGGAAAAACTGCCCTTGGGACGTAT